>JACDOX010000036.1:2154748-2205512 GCA_014549065.1 Cardinalis cardinalis
CCAAAAAGAGTTCTAAATTAAATATTATTTAACATGGTGAATTGTGAAATTGATTGCTGCATGTGGGGAGTATGTATTTCACTTTAGGAAAAGAGCTGAAGAAGTCTTGTTATGTGCAGGTTCCTATATCAGCTTAATTTTCTATCAGTTGCATGTCTTTCAGAAGTCCATTAATCAATTTACTAACATCTGACATGTTAAATTTATTTTTTCTCATTTTTCTCCTAAACATTTAAGTGGCAACAATAACAAATGCCATGAAAGGCAGAATTTGCAAAAGCACCAAAACAGGGGTCAGTAMAATCCCTGTTTCTCAGTCATGTAGATGCAGATATTTAACTATGATCAGGGACCTTACTCCCTCCTTAAGAGGGGAGCCACAACCTGCACTGCCCACACTGAGGCTGTTCACACACATTATCCAGGTTATGTGAGCCAAGGACAGACTAAAAATTTCTCTGAGATAATAAAGGTTCTCCAGTAATAATTTCACTAAAAGTCAATCACAGAAGAACAGAAAGTGTAGCAATTCCAGTCTCTTGAAAAGACAATATTATTACCTGCTTCACAAGTAAAGGTATTTTGAAAGCTTCAGATAATGTAAACTTTGACTGAATGGAAGAGAATGGGCCATATTTAAATTTCCTACCATTTCCTATAAGTAAAAACATTTTAAGAGGGTACCTGTACAGGTGCTTTTCATCTGTATGCTCAGTGGCATATCTGGAAGGTGCTGATATTTCTTAGGCTAGTATTTTTGATAGAAAACCTCTGTTAATCATCTCTACTCCAGCTTAGGTCCAAATGGGGGTTAAAGGTTTGGTGAGTGTGTGCTGAAGTGTGAGGTGCAGTACTGGAGACTGAATTTCCAGTATATATTATCGTGGGAAATGGAAATAATATTATTAAAAATAATATTAGGTTATAATAATATTATAATAACTAAATATTTAATAATATTTTTATGTTCCTATCACCAATTTTTATTTGATTTGATTACAYTTAGCTATCTATTCACTTCTGAGATTAGCTTCAGAAACATGCATCAATATCACAAACTTAATTTTATTTATCATTACCATCACTTTCTATATTTTGTTGTTATTATGAGCAGTGTTCATTTTCCCRCTCAACTTTTAACTCCTTTAATTTCTGGGACAATGTGGCCATGTTTACCATTAGAAGCAGAGATCCATGAAATGTATTAACTCTATTTTTCTGTAGTTTTCAAAGGGCATTCGAATTTCACTGAAATTTTTAGCAGGTGTTGCTGTGTGTTCGTATTTTCCTTTTCAGTACACAGAGAGGACAAGGAAACTCTTGGAGCCTTGGGCTCTCAGTAACTTCAATCCTTTAACCTTGCTTAATCTCCCAGCTTTTGAATGGGTTTGAACCAAGGAGCTGATGGTGAAAGATCACTTTCCATCAGCAGCGTTTGTCTTTCTGATCAGCCTTTGCAGCTCTGCCCTCCGTGGCATTTTCTCTTGCTCAGGCCCATCTGTGAGTGTGTGAAGGTTAACAGCAGGAATCACTCACTGGCTTCTCTCCTCTCCTCTGTGTGACCCACCAGGGCCCAGCAAGGATTTTTTTGAAGCAGCCGTGACTTCATTCGCTCGTTTATTGGCYGCGAGGAAATTGATCTCCTCTGGAGAAGGGGACACCACCTGAGCAGCTGGAAAACAGAGATTTCATGTTCTGGGACAGGAATCAGAGCAGGGAGCTGCACACAACTGGGTGCATCCTTCACTAGGACGTGTCAAAACCAATCACGTCTTTCCTACACAGGTAAGATTGTCAGTGTTGATAGCTGAGTGAAAATGATTCTTGGGTGAAAAAGAGGCAACTCCTACTCGCAGTGTAGTCCACAGAAGCTGAAAGAAAATGGCTTCTGGTTTTTTCTTCTTTTATGTCATAAGAGAATCTCTTTTGGAGACTTCAGAAATCATAAAAGAAGTGGAAAAGAGGAGATCTCCCAAGAAAATTCTAAAGCAACATAATTTTACTTTTTTCCTAAGTCTTTCCCTGTGACGGTGTTCACAGGGATCTGAGGATGAGGGAAGAGRYRAGGATCTGACTCCATGTTTCAGGAGGCTGATTTATTATTTTATTATATATATTATATTAAAACTATACTAAAAGAATAGAAGAAAGGATTTCATCATAAGGCCAGCTAAGAATAGAAAAAGAAAGAATGATGACAAAGGCTTGTGGCTCGGACTCTGTCCAAGCCAGCTGACTTTGATTGGCCATTAATTAGAAACAACCACATGAGACCAATCACAGATGCACCTGTTGCATTCCACACCAGCAGATAACCATTGGTTACATTTTATTCTTGAGGCTTCTCAGCTTCTCAGGAGGAAAAATCCTAAAGAAAGAATTTTTCATAAAAAATGTCTGTGACATTTCCCTAGTGGAGGAAATACAGAGCTATTCTTTTCTAGTTAAAATNCTAAGAATAGAAAAAGAAAGAATGATAACAAAGGTTTGTGTCTGAGACAGACAGTCCGAGCCAGCTGACTGTGATTGGCCATTAATTAGAAACAACCACATGAGACCAATCCCAGATGCACCTGTTGCATTCCACAGCAGCAGATAATCAATGTTTACATTTTGTTCTTGAGGCTTCTCAGCTTCTCAGGAGGAAAAATCCTAAAGAAAGAATTTTTCATAAAAAATGCCTGTGACATTTCCCTAGTGGAGGAAATACAGAGCTATTCTTTTCTAGTTAAAATTTACCCTATCAAGCTGAAAAACAAATATTAAACCCTGTTTTATGCTAATCCTACAATAATTTTGGTTTGAAGGAATGGATTTGTTTTCTTTTCAGTTAAATTATCAGAAGTGCAAGAACTAGTGGTAAAAGAAACAGTCTTGTAGGTGAGCCTGAAAATCTCAATAATTTGGTTTATTTCAAGCACTAAGGTTTGGTTTATTATTTATAATCTAAAAATCTTCATGCTTAATCTAAACCTTTAATTTTCTCTCTAATGTAAATCTCCCCGAAGATGAACAGCTTGGAAGACTTAGAAGCTGCAGACACAATATAGGGCAATCAGCAGTGCCTTTTAAAAGCTCTGTGTATCAGCCTCTTWAAATGTCTTTAAGGTTTTCTTGAAATGGTAATTTTTTCAATGGACATCAATAATTTTGGAGGTTTCATATTGCCCAATTGATATTTATTATGTTTATGAGATCAGCGATACCTGTGTATATCAAAATATTCCTCTGCCCTGACAATGGCAGAAAACAAAAACTATTTCATGTATGAATGTTGCAGGTTGTCTYCTGTAGAAAATCCTGGGGGTGGGATGACATTCAGATATGTCTGGCAGGTTGTGTTATTTCACAAAGCTTGGCATCAGYTGGAAAAGTGAGAAAGGCGAGATGTGCATGTGTTTCTTTACACTGTAAATTATTCAACAGCAGCTTTTCTGCTTCTAGCCACAGTTTTCTTGTGTTTTGCCTACCCAAATTGGGCAAAGATAGAGATTCTAAAGTACTTTTTTTAATGATTTTGGTAAGATCTGGGGATAAAATAAACAAATTATTTCTGCTTTTCTTGCCTTATTTGTTTTATAATGTTTTTCTAATGTAGACAATTTCATTCCCAACTCTTTCWGATGCTAAGTTATGTAAGCCTTAAAAAAAAAGAAGAGAGATATATAATGACAGAGAGAGAGCAACAAGCTAAACCACTCTAAGGAAAAATGATTTGAAGCTACTCAGACTTCTGCTGTAGGATTATATACTCTGTRTTTGATGTTGAAATGACTGGGGTGATCATTGCTGGTAAGGGGCTGAGTATGGGCTAGTTTATAATATCAGACATTTCCTGTCTGATGCCATTGCTGTTGAGGGTGTAAACTCTGTTCTGGAGCCTGCAGAACCCTCATTGCTGTTGAGGGTGTAAACTCTGTTCTGGAGCCTGCAGCCTCAGCAAAGGGAACCCAGCTACACATAACTGATTTTCACCTGCCTAATTCCCTATTTTATCTTGCTGTCAGAACTCTGATGCCAAAGGACTTTGGTATCTAATCCCCCTGGGAGACATCCTTGTGTTTACAAAATACAGTTCAACAGGTAACAAGCAATATTGTTCCACTGGGGTCATGTTACATTCTTGGGACCTAAATATAACTATTCACAGCCGTAGCTCAAACACACTTTTAGAAATTTTGTGTTACAGGAATCAACAAGAGTGGCTTTCACACATTTTCACTATGTCATCTTATGGTTTTCTAGAAATAACTTAATGAAAATAAGAAAAAGCACTGAAAAATTATGAAAAAGGGATAGAGTGCACATGTAAGGGAGAAGAAARCAAGGAAGAGAGAAAAAGAAATAACTGAGTAATAAAGAAARAATAAAAGGAAAAAGAAGAAACAAGAAAAAGTCCAAAGAAATAAACTTGCACATTGTATTTGATAACTATAATTGCTGTGCTCTGTACAAAGGCTTCTGTTTTTGATTAGAGAGTTAGGCATTACTGAAAACAATATTTAAAATTCATTATTTTTSTTCTTTTCCTTTGAATCCTTCATTATGTAAAACAGGTACTCCAGTGGTTTGGAATCTTTTGTTCTTTTCAATGAGTTGCTCCATTTTTATTTTAATTTTACTGTCCTTGTASTCTGGATATTCTTTAAAAATGCTGCCTATCTGCTCCTACAGTGCCTGTTTCCCATTTCCTCTTTAAAATTCCTTTTCTAAGTGAAAATGTAGCTTTGTTTATCTGCTTTTTTCTTTTAAATATCTACCTGCTTTTGTTTCTTATGCAGATTTGGGCACAATGCCCAGGGGTCAGGTCCACACTCACTTTTCTTGTCTAAATTTAACTAWAGCCAATGGCAGTATGGAACTAGTAGATAACATCAATGCAAAATGATATAATCATTTTTTTATTTTATAAATATTAATTTTATGCCTTTGCCTGAAGATCTAAAAGAGACCACTTAGAGGGCCGTTAGTAAACTTCACATCTGTGGGTATTTCTGAAATGTCAGACTCTTTGTTCCATAGGCAGAGAACTGGAGAATGTTTTGGGTGGGAATGGAACCTTAAAGCTCATCCAGTTCCAACCCTTGCCATGGGCAGGGACACCTTCCACTGTCCCAGGTTGCTCCAAGCCCTGTCCAACCTGGCCTTGGACACATCCAAGGATGGAGCATCCCCAGCTTCTCTGGGCASCCTGTGCCTCACCASCCTCASAGCCACGAATTTCTTCCTAACACCTAATTCAAATCTCTCTCCTCTTTTGGATTAAAATTATTCCCTCTTGTCCTGACCTCATCTGCCCATGTAAAAAGCCCTTGTCCTTTTCTGTAAGCCCYCTCTAAGTACTGAGAGGCCTCAATGTGGTTTCCTCAGAGCCTTCTCTTCTCCAGGCTGAGAAAATAATACGTAGGAGCAGGCTCCCACATCAATTTATTCAATGTCACCCACCTTTGAGTATCTTTAAGATGGCAGAGGAAATAAAGCCAGACAAGCAGCTTAGCACACTGAAACTTGTGCCTTTCAGCTCCTTTCTGCTCTCCAAAATCCATGGAGCAAATGGCTATTTAGCTAGACACGTTGTTTTGATATAGGCTTATAGGTCTCCATGCAAAGAAACATTTTTATTGAGGGAGAAAAGCCTCATGATGGTACTTGTTTTTACTGTGGGCTTCAGCATCCAAGAGTTATGGACACCATCCAAGCAATGCTAATGTGCAGAGGCAGTATCAGGCTGATATACTGAGCATCATTACTTACTGTGGACTTTTTAAGAAGTTGGGAATTGAAGGCTGAATTCTCAAGACAGTCCTCTCAGCAGTTCAAGGACTTGGGCTTAGARTTATCCATAAATTTTGTTTATGTTTATTCAATAAGGACTAAGTCGGTGAATGCTGTGAAGAATCATTTACTTAAAYGTAAATGGGAATTAATTAGCCCACCAAATGAAGGCAAAGGAAATTCTGAGGCAAGGATGCACTCACAGGCACAGTAACACATCATCTCTTTGCTTGATAGGCCTAAAATTTCTTTTAAGGATGGCTGTGAAATACTCTTGCTTCTTTTGTTTATCAGCCAGTTTACACAAATATCTCACTTTAAATGGGAAAACTTTCCTATGGCAGCCATTTTAGCAGCTGATCTCTCATTGGAAAAAAATTCCTGTGAAGAATGCATTTTGCTGTTTATTGATTAAAGATTATTTTTTACTAGAGCTGTGTGCAAAGATGCAGCATCAGGTACATTTCCAACCTCCCAGCCCCCTGTTCAGCACATCAATTGGTGCAGTATTCAGTTTGCCAGTCCTGCACTAAAAGAAATTAATGGACTATCCTACTTCATTTCATGGCATCCAGGTGATGGAGTACAGAAACTGCTATAAACACCAGGGTTCAGTGGGATTGCTGGCATGAGCAAGGTGTACAATACTTGGCCAGCATTTCACATCATCATTAACCAGGCAGGGTTAAAATTATCACAGCAGCCTGTCTGGAGTGGAAGCAGAAAAGTGGTGCAGGCTGTGCAACCTCCTGGCTATTAAATTGACCCATTGTTGCTTTTATTTGTTCCTTAACTTAATTTTGTGCTGTACTGAAATAAATGAGACCACTTACAATGTAAGAGGAAGGACCAATTAATCTGGCCAATATAGCATATTAAAATTATATGTGTTCCACAGTTTATAATCAAATATGATGCTCTTCCTGAAATAAGCTCTCTGTATGTARTGATACTCACTAATGGGTCTGCTGGGTACCCAAACACAGTAAATTCAAGTGGTGACTGTATGGGGATGCTGCAGATTTTTCCTTGCTTTTGTGTTATTTTAATAGAGAAAAGAGTCGGGAAAATAAGGGAAAATTTCCTCTAAGGTAAACCAACAAAATCTCATTTAATTATACCGTATAAATCTCATGCTAGTTTATGTTCTTCTAAAGCATCRACACTTAGAATCACATTTTTTTTAAAACTGTATTTCCCAGAACAGGAAAAATGACAATCACATTCTTTAAAATTGCATTTCCCTGAATGGGAAAAATGACATTCTTCATAGATAGGAAGAAAGTAATGAAAATGACAGCTGAAGATGAAAAAGCAGATGGAAAACACAAATAGAAGTAAAATCTTTTGCTGCTGAAGCAGGCTCATGAAGTCAGAACATGAAAGTTGTCACTGCTGGTGTATGGTTCCTATAACTGGTGAGGCTGCTCAGGATCCTCATGGCCATGAGGGAGAAGAGGACAGGGTGGGAACAAGAACTCTCTGCATGACAGATATATTTTTAGAGATGCTGGGTGCTGACAGGGTAATTCGTGGCAAGCCTAAGGACAGACATAAATACTTTTCTTTGCCCTCTCAGATGAAGCGAATGCAGCAGAWCAGAGAATGTTGCACTGCAGAAAGGGTGTGATTCAGCATTATGACTTATTGATAGTCCACACCTTGTGGAAAGGAAAAACAGAGGGACAGGGGTGGAATCACAGGCTGAGTGAGGTCAGCAGAATAATGTCCTTAAAGCTTCCTGCCAAAATTTASCAGCAGACAGGTTTCCAAGGCTTCCTCAGTTCTTGACCATCAGTGGCTTTTGTTAATTCAGTGGATAGGTGATATTTTGAAACTCCCTTGGTACAATAAGTACCCTGAAACTCCCTTGACATGTTTTCCTCCCTGTGCTATTTCCTTCTGCTTTTTATTCCTCTATTGWTTTTAATGGACTTCAATTACAGTATCTTGTTTCTGAATCTTTAGAGCTTTGTTTATACGGAGCACAGACTACTAGATCACTAGAATARTTTTTTTCTCCCCTCAGACTTCTTAAGCGCTATTTTTCACACTGGTCTATTATTTTAATTGAGCTAAATTTAGAAACATTTAGATACCTTCCAAATCATCTGCAGTTTCACTGCTGTTTAATGAGTTTTTCTTTATGGATATATTGTGATACTTGACAGTTACATAGTGCTGTGTGTCATCTAACTGATGTTCTGAAAGCTCAGAACTGCTTCAATCTGTAGTTCAGTCACAAAGTAAATTCACAAACCATTCCATCATTATCTACCATTCTGCCATTAGCAAATGGTAAGAGAGTTTTAGAGCAGGAGAATTTTATTCCCCATTCATAAATTTAAATCACTTCTCACCCTCATATTTCATGTTTATGGAATTGTTGCTTGAATTTTAAGTTTAGCAGCTCTGACTACTGAAGTGGGAACTGCCAACTCCTCCCCTCAACTTTCCAACCACTGCAAAACTCCTGTACCCACTGCCAATGAGACAAAATATTAATTATGTACAAATAAAACCCTACAAACTCTCATGCACAATTGCATTTTTGGGGTATGATTGCAAAGCTATTGCAATCAGTGTCAGTAACCAAGAATCTTCAAAAGTGGACATTTAAATTCAGATTTATGCTTTCTCCAGTTGGCCAGACTTTGTAATTCTAATAGGTTATGTACATTTGAGTGCTTAGCCTTGCCCTTAGAGAATAGCTCAGGGAGGAGAAATCAGTGAAGCAGAGTGTGGTTTAACTTACAGTTTAACTACAGTCTGAGTTTAACTTACTTTGTGCATATCCACACCAGTCTCATCAGAGGAAAAGGGCATATTCAGGCAAACCATAACCCAAACTTCTGAAAACTTTAGCCCATGAACCACAGTTSAGTTCCCAGAAAGTTGCTCTGTCCTGGAAACTTCCTCAAAAGATGGAGAATAAAATGCAAAACCAAGTTCTCCACTATCTGACAACTCCCAAAGGGCCACTCTTTAGGAGAGCAGAGAACAACACTGTGCTTTTCCAGAGAAAAATTCTGATTTGCCTTCTCTCTGAATAAAATAACTTCAAGGCTGTTGTTAACAAAATTGCCTGGTGACTCCTGCCACAACAGGATTAATCAGCACTACTTTTTCAGAGAAGTGACTGATTTCTATAACCAAATTCCTGCTAAGTAGGTGAAATCTTCTCCTYGACATGAATATCCAGTTAAAGCTGGATAACATGTTCTTCATTATAGCCCRAATGACTCAAGTGGTTTGACATACACAGAAGATTTCTCTCCTCTCACAGAACTGAATTTCCTTTTGGTAAATTTACTGTGCAGGAAAATGTCCCAAATAAATTTTAACCATGTGCTCTTTGAGTTGGAAACTCATCCAGCAAAAACCATTTTGAAGTGCAATGCCAGCCTGTGATTAAACTTCAGCTTTCTTAATCTGTCCCYATCCAACACCTGGGAAAAAAATTTAACCTGAGACTAGGTAATCCATAAATGATCCTAAAGAAAACAAATCYCTAGTTAAGGCAGTATCTAATGTTTCTTAGCCTTGCTTTTTGCAGGTTCACTGTATCAGCTCACTTTGGCAAATGTGAAGCTCTTCCAGACAACCTGCCTTGACATCAWCTCTTCCCTTCCAGAAAAGAGAAGGTAACTTTAAAAATGCAGCCTTTTAGCAATATAATGTATTTCCAGGAGCCATGCCCCACATCTTTATTCATGATGTGAATGATGATAGGAGKGGTAATAATGAAAGGGGGTCATAAGGGTTTCCCATTGTGAACTAGTATTAATCTCATTTCCTACAGGGTGTTTATCTAAGTCAGAAATAACCAAGCGGTTCAAAACACTTTGGCAAGGCTCTGATGAAGGGAAGCCTGGGAAGAGCAAAGGGTTGCTGGAGAATGCTAAATTGCATTCACTCAGCTCTGCTAAGGCTAAGCTGGTTCTGGCAGGCTTTTGCCAGTATCTAACCAGTGCAAATTGTCTTATTATTTTCATGAATGTTAAGAGCCACCAACATTTAAAATGAAAATCCGACAACAAGGATTCAGGACTTTCAGTCATAACAACAACTATTTTTCCACTCTCAAAAATTGGCATAAATACAAAAAACGCAGTGGGAGGTTTTAATTAAAKAATAAAATGCAGTGCTAATGTAGGACCTTTACACACTCCCCTCCATGTGTACCAAAAGACATGAGCTACCCCCTCTCCCATTAACACACTTCTAGGCTGTCAACAGTGTAGTTTTTTTTCTGCAACTCCATTTCTGTTGTGAGTGCAATTTTCCTGCCTTGCCCTGATGTTCACAGGCTGTCTTTAGRGATGTGGACACTTTGAAACATGGGGAGCCCAGCATTTCATTCCCATWAAGGCAAACTTGAGCTTTTCCCAGAGAAGGACAAATCTGTACTGCTGTCATTTCTATTCCTAACAATTTTTCTTTTTCCTAGCCATTCATCCAGTGAGATTGCTTACCTTCTCAGGTTAATTAGGTGAATATCAGGTTTTTGGTGGTAGTGGTGGAGCACACACCTGCCTGGCCTTGTGGGCAGTGCCAGTCCTTGTCACAGCAGCAAAGATGTGGCTGGAGAGTCTCTGGGAGCCAGAGCTTCCAGTCGAGAAGCAATTCCCTAAATCACAGYGAGGGAATGTCGTACACGATGTAGAAAATGGCTCAGTTGAATTAGCATATCTGACAGCCAAGCAATTTAACTAACATTCAACCTCATCCTTAATGAATAGTCCATATGTCCAGAGAAGCAGGTAATTTATAGTCTAACATTTTCTTTTGATCTGTCGTTTGCTCTTTCTCTGTAGAATTAAATCACTTCTCAATGCACAAGGGAAGGAGGCGAAGGGAAGTMTTTTTATTTTTAATTAGAATGTGCTAAGTGGTAATAAAGTAATGTGAATACAGCAGAGGCCTCTTAAATCCATAACAGTAAATCTATTGCTGCAACAGGTTCATCCTTTATCTGGTGTTCATTTAAGAAACCTTCACCTGACGTGCCACACTGACATGAACTGATGCTAATGGAGTAATATATTTAAAGAATTCAATAAAGCATCTGTTGTAGATTGTGATATGCCTTGTAATTTTATTGACAGAGGTTTGTTTTGTCCTGAGACATATAAAATGCTTGGTTAAATGGCTTGATTATATAGTACTTTTAAAATATATTCACTTAACTGGTGTCTCATACAGAGCAGCTTGTCAGTGATTAATCAAGATGATATTTAAAATGCAAATAATTGGATTGGCTGTTAAAAATTAGGATTTCGTTCCCTTGGGAAGGAATTCTAATGTGTGTGGTAGAAGCAGTAATCTGAAAATGATGTTTCCTTGTATGCAAGTGTTAAGGTATTAGGTGAAACAGCACAGAAGGATGGTTTAAAGACATAATTAAAGGAAGGAAAGACATAATTTCAGAAAAAAAAAATGCAACTAAATTTTTTTTCTTTATTAGTTAATTAAAATACACAGGAGTCTAGACATATTTCCATGAGGTCTTTTTTTTTTTTCATATACATAGACAGCTTGCTGCTACTTGAGTAAAAGTGGTTTTTGGCTATGACAGTAAACTTCTTTTACCTGAAAGCAATTATTCCCACTTTGGGTATGCCCCACTTATTGCCCCAATCCTCTCTGATCCCAGAAGCTGAAAAGCTCTGGAGACATGAGGTGTTTTCTGTGCCATCCACAGCTCTGGCCAAGGGGACATGGGCACCGTTCGGACCTGGCACAGATGAGTTTGGGAAGATTTCTTTATTTCCACATTAGCAGGGGGCTTTTTCTTGGAAGCACCACTAATTTATGTTAGATATGATGGCTGTCTTATTTSAAATGGGTCTTTTTTCCTAAACCAACCATCTTCCCTGCTTGTTTTGTAGGCACTTGATCCCAAGCCCAGGCCTCCAGCAGTGCTCCCCTGCCCAGGCTCAAGGCACAATGCTGTGGGTTTTGTTAACCACTCCCCTTCCCTGCTCCTCTCACTTTTAGGACAGGTATATTTTCCTCTTTTCAGCAGGAGAATTTATGGCTTCCTGTTTCAGCACGTTTTGTGGCMAGGAAAGTAAATCCCTTCTTGGAGGGACTACTGGTCCTTGAGGAYGGGGCTTTGAGGTGCCTATAGGATGCATGTGTGGACAGATTGTGGAGCTCTTCTACTCAGAGCCTTGATTGAATTACTGCTGGTGCACTTTGTTCCTTTATTTTAATGTATTTATTTTGGGAGACAGTGCTGCTTTTGCTTTGCTAGAAACAAGGGTGATTGCACACATCGGAAGGTTCTGTACCACAGCTTTTTGCTTTAATTTTAAATGACAGCTGCATCTGTTGGAAGTTTGTTCCTATCTTCTGTTTAGTTGGTTTGGATTTTTTCTGGTTTTTTTTTTTTTTTAAACTTCTTTTTAGCCTGCCATTCAGTAACCAAAGTGAAGAAATGCAATCAATGAAGCAAACTTGCTTTGCAGGAAAGCTCTTTTCCTGAATTATAAGAGAGGAATCTTTGGTGCATGTCCCTGCACTTGATGGCATGCCATGCCTTTTGATGGGTGCCACTTCAGGAAAGATTTTTTTCTTTTTTTTTTTTTTTTTTTAAACTTCCCAGGTTAAAGAAGCCTTTTAAATGACAGTTTTGCAAGGCTCAGAGAGTTTTTGAGATGCTCTTCCCGGACTGTGAGCTGCTCCACACTGGTTTTGTTCTTTGGTAGAAGTTCCTGGTGACTCCAAAGCTTTGTTACCAGCAGCACCTTTTCCTGGGGGGAAAGGCTGAAGCAGACATTTAATTTACACCAATTGTTCTGTATTTTGCAGGCTGAGGGGTTTTTTTGGTTTTTGGGGTTTTTTGTGACACTGAGGGTAAACTCAGGGGACACACACATGAATTTAGATAGTGGATTATAGCCAAAGCCACAATTTTAGCAGGAGCTTCAGTTCCATTTTCCTTCTCCTGAAGTCAGGTTTTGCTTCACTGTTCTAATTTGATATCAGGGTTTCTTTGATTCATTTAGCATTTATGTGTTTCACTGCATGTCTCAGTATTTCCATCATGGCCTTCTCATTTGCTATTAGTTTAGTCAACTGAAGGCTGCAGTAGAAGCTACTTGTCCAATTATTTTGAATTTTTCTAGGTTTATTCATGTGTTGACACATTCATGTTTAGTGCAACACTCCTGATAAAATAAACAAGATGTTGCCCAGTGTTTACATTAAGCAGCAGAGAATTCCAACACTAGAAAAATATGTGTGTGCAAACAGTCTAAATAAAGAAAATTGAGAGAGTGTTCTGGCTAGGGAAAAAAACAAAACAAAACAAAACTAAACCCATAAAAATAATAAAAATAATCTTTAGCTCAAAATGATAAAAAGAAATCAGTATAATCTTTTTTCCTCTGGAACCTGGTGTGGCCAAAMTGGTGCTCTACTGCCCACAACCATTACAGACTTGCCCCCAGTTATCAGCCAAACCCTTTCCCTCCCAGCTTGTGGTGTTGATCTAACAAGTTTTAGTTATTTCTTCCCTCTTCACTGCTCTAGATGTCCCAAGCACCYTCCCTGCTCACCAGAAGATGGCCACAGAAAGGATGTCAGGGTTTGCACACCCACAGCACAGGTCAGAGACCTCTCCTGAAACTGTGCAAGCCAAAAGAATTTATTTCTGCCACTTTTGCTTTTTCTAATTCCAAAATACTTTCACATGATACAGTAAAAATCAAAATGTTATTACATTACAATGAATGTGGGCTGGGCTTTCAGCTAGAATTTTAATTCTTTTGGGATGTTGCACGATCTCTGGTCATCCGCTCTAGATGGAGACATTAAATTTCTCTTAAGCTTCTGCTCTTAAGACTCAGCAAAGTCATTTTAGGACATTAGAAAAAAACACTGAAAAACATTAGAAAAAACACAGCAGAACAGCTCCATAGATGCAATTTCCAGCCTTATTTAATTATTAGCTATGATTACTCTAATTGTACAGCTTCATTAGTTTTTCTTCTCCCCACTTAAAGGCAATACGGAATCTTTAGGCAATTACAGCAAATAATTAGCYTTCAAGTAGTAACACTAAGCCACTGAAAACATGGAATCATGGAATGTTTTGGGGTGGAAATGAACTTAAAACTCATCTCCTTCCAACTGGGACACCTTCCACTGCCCCAGGCTGCTCCAAACCCCATCCAACGTGGCCTTGGACACTTCCAGGGATGGGGCAGCCACAGCTTTAAAATTTAAACCAGCCTAAATGCAATCTGATAGTGGTTCAGTGTGAAATCAGCAACAAATATTGCCAGTAAAATACTGCTTTTAGTGAAAATTGTTACARAAGGTACTGTGATATTAACCTATATTCCGCTAAAATGTAGCTAGGTGTGGGTAAATGTCAATCTTGCACTGAGTATTTCTTCATGCCCTATTTGCAATGCATGTTTTCTCTAAACCAATGGATTTTACAATTTTTATTACTTCTTTATTAAAAATTACCTGAGCAACCTTGTCAACAGCTGCAGATGTTGCAAGTTATATTTGACTTAGATGACTCATCCCTTAAACACAAAATGCTTTTTGGAAACATCCATATGGATATTTATATCTATAATTATATCAATGTCCATATCTGTTTCTTTCTACAAATGTAGATATTGATATAGAAATATTAGTAATATATATTATTTATTATTTATGTATATATTATGTATTACGTATTATCTATGTGTATATATAATATATACATATATGTATATATTATATAATATATATTATATTCATATTATATTATTATGTATTAACATGTAATATTCAAAAAGTATAATAATATATTTTGAAATTAAAAGTAATAATACATATATATAAAAATAACATATTTTGCAATAATATATTTTGCAATTGTTTGTAGTCCATCTTTGCAAAGTATTTTATGAACTAAAGCAAACACAGAAATACATCACTAGAAATAAGCCATAGCCATGGATGACTGCCAAATAACATTATACCTGTGTGCTGATTCCCAAGTCAATACAGTTTTTATTTTCCAGTGAAAAAGCAACTTAAACAAATTTGCATCCACTTACCTTTTTCCCAGAGCATGTAGTTACTTAAAACACTGGAAGAATTATAACATTTCTCRGCTGAATTGTTGGAAAAAGAGCGGATTTTTGGCTGAAACCACACGAGAGGCCACTGATTTTGCTTATGTCCCTTGACCTGTCCCATGACTCCAGTTTTCATGGGGCTCYAGTTCCTGATATGAATCTCTCCCARGATGGAGCACTAAGGCAGAAGAGATTCAGRGATCTGGTCAGAGAGAAGATGTAGGGAAAATCACAAGATTTTTAAAATGAACAATAAATTTCTATTATAATTCATTTTTCAAAGACAATTGACACAAAGTTGCATGTGCTTAATTGAGGACATTTTTAAAAATGAAGCTGTTTTATTTGACTCTCTACATAACACAGCACTCTGCCATTTAAYCAAATTATTGTGGCGGAGAACATGGTCAGTGAAAGTGCCAGTGTGAAATCATTGAACATAAGAGGAGCAGCAATAGCCTGACTATTTTCACAAGATGGTTTGGAGAAGCAGATGACCAGATGGAGGAGAGGAGAGGCAAACACTCCACTGCTGGCAAGCACCCAAAGCTTCTTGAACCCCATGTACTCTTCCCTAATAAATATGTAATTTCAACACCAGCCATGGCAGTGCAGTGATAACAGCAGGAGAATAACCCTCCTTATAATTGTGTGAGACATCCAGATACATTCCCCTGTCTCCCTGACTAATGCTTCCAACATGACTTGTTAGCTTCTGCAATGATCAAGCAGCTATTAAAGATAAAACTGTGTTAACCTTTTCAAAAATTAGAAGTGCATGACTGTAACTGGAACTACAATGGCTTCCCGGAGCCCAGAGCCAGAGGGTGAAAGATCATCCTGCTGAGACATTAGGAAGGGATGGATTATTTATTTAGTGTGTCTGAACCCCATCTGGAGGAGGTGGCCCCKTGCAAGTGCCTCCTCCTTGCTGTGTGACTGCTCTAACCCATGTAGGCAGGTAAGCAGAAAGGTCCTGGAGCAGCTTTTACAAGACAGGTAAATTATTTCTCTATTTAGCTTCCC
Organism: Cardinalis cardinalis; assembly: GCA_014549065.1. Lineage (NCBI taxonomy): Eukaryota > Metazoa > Chordata > Aves > Passeriformes > Cardinalidae > Cardinalis > Cardinalis cardinalis. The sequence continues at coordinate 2,170,642 of JACDOX010000036.1, forward strand.
TCCCTGGCACAGAGTCTAGCAGATTGATCATGGAAAAAGAACTCTTGAAACTCTGAAATCAACCACGTTTTTCTTCATTTTAAGTTGGACCYCAAACCACGTTAATCCTAAGGAACCAACCCACCCTTCCCAGTTTGTTCTCATTTGTACCTTCAGTCACAGCTCCATGAGTGTGACACTAACATAATACTTCATATAAAAACCCCTTCAAGGATGGCAGCAGGGGTGTCATGTCATCCCATGAGCTGACAAACTAGAGGTGTTGGATATTCAGAAATTAACCTGTCTGATGGTGCAGGTGAATGAAAAATCATCCTTGACATGCATAAGCTGCAATAAAAAAACAAGTCTTTGTTTATTGATAAGTATAATCTGTAGACTACAAGCGACAAACAGGCAATAAATCCCAACTGGAAATAAGAATGACTGGCAGTCCAAAAATTCCCTAGCAGTCTACAGTGAAAACCTTTCTGGATTTGTTTTTCTAAATAAACTTTCTACTGAAGTTATCAGAGCTGCTGATGAAATAAAGCTCATAATAAAAATAGATAATAGCAGAATGAAAATTGCAGAAATGTAATATACAATCCCAGGCACATGGAATATTTATAAGGTCTGACTTCTATTAAGGTAGCATCTCAGTCGCATTTTTGAGATTTTAATATCTGCAAGTAATTCACTGTCTTCCCACAAGGACTGGTAAAAAGATCATCTAAATGAGCACGTCCAAATTAACTGTTTCCCTCTCTCAAGGTTAGCAAACACAGCAAACCATTCCTTTGGGAAACTGCTRCCTGCTTTTGTACTAAAAACTGGAAAGAAGCAAAATCCATAAGGAAATACACAAAGGGCTGAGCTGCCCTGTGTGAAAATRTTTTGTGGTTTAGGAGCTGCTGTTCTCTTGGCAGAGCTAAAATACAGCCCAGAAAAATTCAGGCCACAAAAGAGTGGGATAGGCAGTGATGAAAAGTGCCCAACTTAAAAGTAAAAGGGAGAATTCTTCCTGAACTTGGATTTTTGGTGGTTGTTTCCACCATGAGAAATTCACCCTACGTGGGCAGTGAATCTCACGGGGGATCCTCCAGARACACAGAGCAGGAAACAAGCACTGCAGGTAATTTTTCACCACTTCTCAGTTTATTCCGTTCATTTTATTAAGAAACAGAACAAGCTTAAACTGTGAGAAAAAAGCACTTTGAGATYTAGCCAAAAGTTCATTTCGTTGTAGCATCTTCTTCCTTCAGCTGCTCTTCCCATCTTTATCTATGAGAYAAATAAATGTACATCTACCATGTTACAAATATTTCTCATCTTGCATCTCAGTCAAGGCTTCAAAACTGCAGGACAAAATGGATTTCTCTCATACCAGTGTGAACAAGGCAGCCAGGGACTTTATATTTTACATATGTTCTCTGATACTGGAGTATCAGAGTCCCATCTGCTCAATAAAATATTTGGCTATGAAAAGAAATGGAAAAATAATTAACTAGAAAAAATCTCTTTAGTACTGYGGCATATATTTTTTTTTCCAAACATAAACTTTGTTAAGTCAGAGATATTAAGAAGAAAAAAATCTATAAATCCCTCTGATAATAAGCAATGAAATTAAAATCCAAGCAAAATTAAAYTTGAAAAGATTAATGTTCCTTTTCATATTTTGATGACAACTATAAACATAATGCAATTCTATGAATATACAGCTTTAAAATGCAAACTGATACCCCACAATAGTGCAATTTTAGTCACAAAGAAATAAGTACTTTTTATTCTAATGGCCCTACAGATAAATTTCTCAGTAGTAATAAAATGGCTTTGAACTTCTCAACTRCAATTTCAAAACCAGTAAATAATCTATAACTGAAGCCCTGTTATGTTTAAAATATGCRTAGCAGCACACTGATGGTAGTTGCACATCATCAAAATATATGTCCAGATACCTAAATGCAAAGTTTGGAGGATTCTTTTCCAAAACCATTTAGTAAAATTCCATGGCTTAAACTGCATATTTTTTTTTTCTCAGTTCCTCTGAGATATAATCACTTTAGTGGCAATAACCTTGTTAAGCCTTTTGAAAAATCATTAAACAGCCTACAAGGAGTCTGAGTTCACTGGAGGGTAGAAGAAAATGGAAATCCTGGTGGCCCAGTTGGAATATGTGTCCTGGAGCAAACTGTKGGGAGTTGCTGGGCAGAAATTAGGAATACCTTTCATTATTAGGTTTGCATACTGCAAACACCACCCAAAACACAGRCACACACACAACTGAAAAAAAGAAAAACTACAAAAGGAGCAAGACAATTCTGAGAGGAAGTACRATGTGAAGGAGGTGCTCAGACACTTTATTGAACTAGAACTGAGTGTCAAGTGGAAAGGTACAATCCATGCTCTTTCCCTCAGTGCCATGACTAAAGTCACAATACCAGGGCTTTTCACAGAAAGATTAAATTTTCCCTTGCTCAGTGAAAATAGGTCTTTATAAATAATAATGGAAATTATGTCCCCACCTGTTTTCTCATGTAGAAGCTGTGCTAAGTTTCTCCTAGATKTTGTTTTCGTTTTGGATTTCCCCCAGGAAGCATTTCAGGAAAATGGACAMTTTGTCTCTCTGTCTCTACTCGGTCTCTAAATCTTTTTCCAATTCTAACTATACTTAAGGAACCTTGATGATCAGATCTCCACACTTCTGAAGTCCTCCCCAAGAATTCCTTCCCAATGGAATGAAATCCTAATTTTTAACAGCCAATTCAATTATTTGAATTTTGAATATCATCTTGATTAATCACTGCCAAGCAGCTCAGTWCAAGACACCAGTCAAGTGAATCTATTTTAAAAGTACTATATAATCAAGCCATTTAACCAAGCATTTTATATGTCTGAAGTCAGAATTCTTCTGCTATTATTAGATAAAATGGAAATAAAATAAAATTTTTCCATATGTGTTTGGCCTATCTGCAGAATGTTATGCTAAAAGGACATCTTTAATTTATCTTCCTCAGTGGGTGTTTTTTGTTTGGTGTTTTGTTTTGTTTGGTTTGGTTTGTTTTTGGTTGTTTTTTTTTTGCGGGGAGTGTTCAGAAATCAGTTCTCACMAAAAAAATGTGCATAATAATCCATGGTTACAAATAAGCAGTCAAAACCACCAGGAGTGAACAATATCATGTTGTTACTTTAGGAGTGACACAGTCACACTTCAGATTAACACATTTCGGGAAACTCTTYAGGGGATTTCAGAATTTAAAGTCCTGTTGCCCCTGAAATTAGAGCAAAACCTTCATTAACTCTTTGAGAAGGGATCTGGCCAAGTGGGTGTGACAAGGAGAGGGGAGGAGATGCCTCAGGGTGACCTACCAAGGGCAGGGAGGAGTCAGAGCCTTGGTGCTGCCCCTTTTTCCTGTTAAATACATTGATTCTTGACAGCAAATGAGGGATTTTGCTGCACCTTGTGAAGAGGGAGAAATGGATTGGAGTGGTGAACCCAGCTCCCCAGGGCTTGCCTTGAGGGGAGGGATTAGAGCTGGGACAATGTAGAAGACTTTGGCTTGATCCAGGACTTCTGGCTCCCAGCTGGGGCTTCCCTTTGAATCATGGAATCAGAGAATTCTTTGTGTTGGAGGGGAGCATAATTATCCAGTTCCATGGGCAGGGACACCTCCTCTAGACCAGATTGCCCCGTTCAAATTGGCACTGAATGCTTTTAGAGATGGAGCATCCACAGCTTCTCTGGGCAACCTGTGCCAGGGCCTCACCGCCCTCGCAGGGATGAATTCTTCCCAATATCCCATCCAACCCTGCTCTCCTTCAGCTTAAGGCTCTTCCCCTTGTCCTGGCACTCCATGTCCTTGTGAGAAGTCCCTCTCCAGCTCACCTGGAGCCCCTGGAGGCACTGRAAGGGTCTCTTTGGTCTCCCCAGAGCCTTCCCCAGTCTTTGGCTTTTGTATTTGCAGGGAATGCCCCGATGAAGGCAGGAATGATGCATCTGACTCCATGTTCTCAGAAGGCMAATTTATTACTTTATAATACTATATTATATAAAAGAATACTGTACTAACTATACTAAAGAATACAGAAAGGATCCTTACAGAATGCTAAAAAGATAATAATGAAAACTCATKACTCTTTCCAGAGTCTCTACAGAGCTTGGCCCTGATTGGCCAAAGAGTCAAAACAACTGACACCAGAATCCAATGAAACAATCACCTGTGGGTAAACAATCTCCAAACACATTCCACACAGGAGAAGCAAATGAGCTAAGAATTGTTTTCCTTTTTCTCTGAGGCCTCTCAGCTTCCCAGGAGAAAAATCCTGGAGGAAGGGATTTTTTCAGAGAATGTGGAGGCCACATTTGGCCTTGGAGCCAGCCTTGCCTTATCTGGGGCTCCCTCATCAGCACTCAGGTTTCCAAAGTAATCAGCACATTCCCATTCCTATTGAGGAGAAACATATGCAACACTCACCACTGACATCCATACAAAAATATTTTTAAATGCAGAATTATACGGCCATTACATATTTAATATTAAATAACCGGTGGGAATTTTAATATATTCTACTTGAAGTGAATGCATAAAGTAATGATAAAGAGGTGAAAAGAAATGCAAAAGCTGCTTCATCTGAAAGCACGTAGCAATTTTCAGTAGTATTTTATATATGAACCTATGAAATGTATACTGAAGAAATTAAATGTATAAAATGATTTATAGGTGGATTAAAAAGGCTTGCTATTTTTTTAGTTTCATGCATCTTCAGGGAAACAGTTATAAATCTCTGTAACTTAAATTGCTTATCCAAGTTCTACAGAAACAGCATAAACAGAGCAAGCAATTATCTGTAATAAACTTTTTCTTTAATATTGTGGCATTCATGTTTTGGGAAAACTACATATCATAATTTATTTTGTGGTGTATKAGATTCTATTTGCTAGGCTCACGTATTTTTTGCAATTCTGCAGAAACTGTCATCTTCCTGGTAGGGTGATCCAGTCATTAAGTGTTAATAAAATAATAATGCAACATAATCTGTGCTTCTGGAAATTAATTTATATACATATAACATTGAGTTTTTTTCTCTCATACACCACAGGATTTTGAAAACTCCAGAAAAATCCTTTTGTAAGTGTGGTTTTGGAGTGGTTAGAAGTTCAGTTTTCATTATAGCCAGTGCTGACATTTGAAATGATAATTTGAGCAATGTTTCCTGGGGTTCAGGCACCGACTGTTACACTCAACAGAAGAGTCTGATGTTTTTTGTGACAGCCATCTAAAAATGTTCAGTTTGAAGTGGTGTCAGCTTTGTTGAAGAAAAGCTCCATAATGGTGGAAGATGTGGGATTTTTTCAGAAAAAAACAGCCTTTTGCTTCAAACCACATCCTAAAATGCAAGTAAAGTGTTATCATTTGCTTGGAGCAGTGCCTGGCAATGGCAATCATGGCTCTGTGAAGCACAGAACAAATCTGAGTAGAGATGGTCCAGGAGCAGGAYAAGATCAATGCTCTGGAGAGAAAAAACACTGGGATTGATCACGAGATGCAGAGTATATTGTGCAAAAACCCTCACAGTCTGCTTTGAATAAATAAAAAGACAATCTATAGAGATTATTTCAATATAGACAGGTGTCACCTACACTGCATGAGGGTTTTGGTGTGGGGGACACTTCCAGGTGGGATGSAGATGTGCCAGCATTGTGGTTCAAGACGAGGAGTTCACAGCCCTGTTTCTCACCTAAGGAAATTAAAGCCAGAAATGAAATTTCCATTCAGCATCAAGCTCCTCTGGCATGTTAATCTGTGCAGCRCCGTCTCTACACAGATCTTGTTGTTGTGTTCCAGGGCCTGAACTCTGTCTGTTAACTTTGTGCAAATTGCTCCAAATTTGGGGTTGAGGGGGAAGGTTTTGCCTTGAGTCAGCTCTCCATGGACACACACAAGTCACTGCTGGCATGGCTGGAGTCACCTTCAGGAAACCTCCATGGCAGGAGGCTGATTCTCCCAAGAGCCCTGGGCTCTCTCTTTCACCTTCATTGTCCATGACTCGGGAGTGTCCCTCTGTCACCATCCCAGTGTGCACCTGCAGTGAAGAAAAGAAAAAATCTCCCTGCTTCAAACTAATGGAGCAGTCTTTTATGTTTAAGAGATCCCACTGGCTGGGTTAATTTCTGTCTTCTACTCATGCTGAGAAGCCTCAGAGCAGTGCTAAGTTTTCCAGGTGTCCTGAAAGCAGAAGAATCAACTGGCCAYTCAACCCAATTCACTTTTATTATTCTAAGTTTTTTTTAAAAGTGCATAATTTTAATTGCAAACATCTTCCATGCATACTTACCTTTAGATTTAATCTTTCATATSCTACTATTAGCAGCAAGGGCCAGATCCAAATAACAAGCTGATCTCTTTAAAGAAAACTGCTTCTGTCTTGTGCAGCCTCTGTGATTTCCTGGGATCAGTCATATTTTGGTAAACCCTATTTTCAAACAGTGAAATGATTAAACTTGGGAGAGCTGCATTGGTAAGGCAGATGGTTAAAGCTGCTTACCTTGGTGCTCTCTGTTTCACCACCTCTGAAGGCTGATGCAACCCATCTTAAAAATAYATCTGAAAGATCAGGAGTAGCATAGGCTGGATAACCTCGATGGTTGCCATCCCTGGGGGGATCACTCAGTCATTGCCCCTTTGTAGGATGCTGTTGATGACATGACAGCTATTGAATTACCAGGGTTTTCTGTCAAATACATTATGCTGAATCCAGTAGCAGCTTCTCCTGAAGGTGGGTGACATGAATTTTTCTCTGGAGGAGTGTTTTTYCCCTTAATTGATTGGGTGATGGCTCTCCTATACAAAACAGCTAAATGTCAGTGATGTAAATCCCACCCTGAGTCTGTGTACACAACAAGGGAAACTTCTGGGGGTAAAAGACAGTGAACAGTCCTGTTAGGAAGCAGAGATGCCACATGARTCTCAATTCTGTTCTTCCAGAGGAGCATTTCCTCCAAGCACATGCTCCATCTTTAATTTCTCAGACATGATCCTCAGGAAAGGAAAATACCAGAAAAATACCTTCAAAAGACAAGCCAGGAACTAAAGGTTAGAAGGTGACTGGTTAATAAAAATCYATAAAAGCTCTGGTTTTACAGTACATTACAATCTTCCTCTCACCCACTCTGCAACGCTGAGCACCTTCATATCACTCCCAAACTAAGGTCATGGTCCCTTGTCCCCTGAWATCAGCCCTCCCTGCACTGATGTGCCAGCTCCCTTCTCTGCCACAAAGTGATTAACACAATTACCTTGAATTATGAGCTCTTKTGTCTGGCCTACATTAAGCTGAATTTTGCTCTTCTTGCCAGACTAACARAGCGACTCTGGCTTGAAAGTCTCTCTGTTTTCTAATGATATTAGTTGGTTTAATAAGGGATGTTACCTTTCCTTATAAAAGATATTTCTCTTATGATGTTCAGTGATGTGTTCACTCATAGAAACACTGTTGGTGTTTCACCAGCTCAGTTCCCCCAGACTAAGRGAAGGGCGCATGGAAAATTTCATTCCCCCACTCTTCTTCCTTGGCTGGGCCAGCTCCTGGCTTTGGTGCCGGGGAGTATGGTGATGTCAGATTGTGGGTGCAACCAGCCTGGCTGATTTCTGACCTGTGTGCCGAGGCTGGGCCTCTCTGGAGGTCCTGACCCAGCTCTGGAGGAGCGAGCCACATTCTGAGGTTGAGCTGGGGAGGTCTCACCGGCGCTGGGTCATCTCCGCTCGCCTCCTGCACGGGGGCTGTGCTCAGTGAGGTGCAGGCTCCCATCAAAGCATCCCTCCCCCAACACAGAGCAGAGAAACATCTCCTTGCCATGAAATAGCAGAATCTCCTCTCACTCCACTCCTCAGTCTATTCTGACTTCTTTTGGGCAGCGCGAGCGCTGCTGTGTTACTGCCAACGCTCCGTACGGAAAGCACACGCACATCAAACCATCCCTGTGAGCATGTTTGACTTTCACTCTGCAAATACATGGGAGTAGAAARCTCCTGTCCCTCGGGAGCTGCTGAAAACTGAGAGTGGCTGGGATATGCAGATGAAACATCCCTTTCTCCCCAGCAGGCTGTGAAAGCAGGGAGCTCCTCACCCCTCTGAGTTTCAGGCCAAGGGGCTTGGGCACTCACAGAGCAAAGGGGAGGATGTGTGATGAGGTAACTCCCAGACTTCAGAAACATCTTCATTTCAGATTCTGACTTCCTGCCTCGCACACATTCTTCTGCAAGCAGGCTCCGAGGCAATTTATTAACAGCTCTGGAGGAGTGATATCTGCAGAATCTGTTTTTCAGCTTCTGACAGCTGAGCAGAGCTAATGTTACTGTTTCAGAGTGTAGAGCAATATATATTCTGTATATTCAATGAAGTGTCCTTTGAAGGTGCAAACGAAACAGCTTATCTGAGGCAAAAAGCTRAAAAACACATGCTAATATTTTAGATCATTTATCAGCGCATAGGAAAAAAAAAGTGAGAAAAAAGAAAAAAGATAGAGCATATTTTCCAAAGATTTTTTAACCACAATAAACTGAAGTTTCAACCTGTGTTTCTTTCTGGCTCTACTTAAGTAAATATTTTAATAGAATGCATTACAATACATACACACACAAATCTAATCTAAGCACTTGAAGTACTTTAACTTCTTATAATAAAAAATTTAAAAACAACAATGAAGAGGCTTCTACAGCCTTGAAAGCTTAAAAAAAAACTCCTCAGACAGACCTAAGCTCTGAAATGAGGGGTTTTAAAGAAATGCTCTAAGTATGATATAATGAAAAGTTATAGAGGTGCTCCAGGAAGAAATAAAGGGATTTTTGATCACATTAGGGATTTAAAATGAATCATTGAAGCCTTAACATTGTTCTTGAACTTTCCCARARCAGAGGTCTTCCTTTGGATGAATGTTACAAGGAGGGTGAAAGAAGAAGCAAGAGCAAAGTAGGATTGACATGCATGATGAATTACAGTTCATTAATCCAATTAATGAGTAATTCCAGAAGCTTTAATCCCAGATAAAGCTCTTTATCATAGCTCTGGTGGCTAGTGCTGCACTAACTAAGAGCCTGTCAGCAAATCCATTGCAAGCCTCTATTATATGAAGCCTGCCATGCACTGCCAGAGCTTTTTTGGAAATATTTTGTCCAAAGCAATGATGGGAAATACAGAGAAAGAAGCAGGCTCTACAYTTATTTGACTGGATTCACATTACAAAAGATTTCAAGGCACATTTAAAAAGACACAGTGCAAGTGAAAGCATCAAATATTGATAAGAGCTCTTGGGTAGAAAGCAAAAGTCTGTTCCTGTTTCTGATGTCATCTGTGTGCAGGATTTTCTCATGCACATCCTGGGACTGACGGAKCCAGTGAAGTATGATGAGGTGTTTTGAAAATAATCTCTGTTCCATCTTTACTCTCTGTAATTTTTTTGGTAGCACTACCTAAAAGTGGGAYGATCTCTGCACAGTTCAGAAATACAATCCCTCCTCAACTCTCACACACAAAGAAGGATAAAAAGGGAATAAAGAGTAGGAATAATATGAGTTTACACACTGGTTACCCTCATTCCCTGCAGACAACCCAGCAGAATAGACCTCATAAGAGGGAGTTAAGTGTGAGACAAGCATCTGAGCTTCTAGTGGGTGTCTAAGAGGGTCAAACAATGGATTAAAATTAGTACAGCAGGAAAAGAAGAGTGTATCAGGACTTCTCAGGAAACCAGGAATGTTTCCTGTTTAAGAAGCCACTTCAAATTCCTATCTAAAGTCCCTGTCAGAGCAGCCTCTCTCCCTGGCAGCAGYTGGCCAGCTCAAATATTCATTCACCCACTGTGCTGGGACTGGCAACAGCTGGGCCTGCACTGAGACCCCTTTGGAAACTCTCCTGTTGACAGCTCTGGACACTGCTSTGCAGGGATTTTCATTTGGGGAGAACTTGCCTACCCAACTCTAGGACCATAAATTCATTTATTTTAATGCCAGGGAAGACTTGCCCATGAGAGCCCGTGCAGCAGGCTCAAGGTTTGCCCCCAGCTGCTTTGAGCAGTGATGTCAAATTATTTTCTGCATTCTCTGTTTGTAAAAGCTGCATGAGCAAAACACAGGATGCTGCTATGATGACTATTTCAGTAAAAGTGCWTCCCTTCTGATGTTGCCAAAGTGCCAGTTGTGGGATGAAGACAGTTCACACCCAATTACACACAGTGAYGGATTCATATTTCTTGATCAATGACTTTGAAGCCTTCTGGAACAACACTGCACCATGATCCCTCGTCTTAAAGCCCAAACAAGATGAAAAGTGACATGCAGAAGCAGGAGTCAGAGTTTCAGGCATGCCAGAGCTAGTTCTGACCAGCCTGCCTGTAGCAGTGCTCCTGAACTGGAAGAAACTGCAATCACTCCAGCACAGAGGAAGGCTTTGATGGAAAAAGCAGCTACACGGAGATTAYTGGAGCAGGAACACAATTGTCTCAGAAGCACTCCCATTTAGCARAAGCAACATCACAATTTGAAATCCAAGGCTGAATACTTGTGCTGCCAGTTGGTAGAAGTTCAGATTTTRGGAGCTTGGAAACACAGTGGAAAATGGGAGCTTTGATGAGGACTCAATCCTCTTCAGTGTGGCAAGGCAGATTATTACAGCTGATTGGTCTTTCCTTACATGTGGGAACCAGGGTCACCAAAGTGTGTGGTGTTTAAAATGGTCTTTGACACTATTAAAGCCTTCCTGGTCTCTTCATTAAACCCATAAAGGTTTGTGCTGGATCACCCAAAGGGACTGTTTCATCCTTCAAAAAACACAGCAGCCTCTGSAAAGGAAATGGTTTTGATCCACACATTTTGCTCTTGTTGAAYAGTTGAATTATTGTTGAATAGCTATAATAATAATAATTTTATAATCATCACTGTGTGATGCCTATCCAGGAGAAACAGCACATGGATCAGCTTTTGACTAAAGGAAAGGGAGGAAGAAGAGGAGGAACCCACCTCTGCAAATCCCTGAGGAAGAACAGATGTTCCCTGGSAGCATTTCTGTGTGGCAGGAGTTGTCATTGGTGCCAGCAGATTTTCTGGATCCCACCTTTCACCCTCTTTCTAGAGGTGCATGGGAAAAAATCAAACACAAAGTAAAATAAAACTAAAAAGGATAAAAGCACAAGATTAAGACAGAAAAGGAAAGAAGAAAAGTAACCGAAATTATGGGAATAAAACCATCATGCTATTAGTTTTCCAAATGCTTTTGAAGCTAAATAGGCATTTAGATTTGTTTTCTTGCACTTTTGAAACTTCTGTGGTAAAAGCTGCAAACAGTTAACCTGAAAGAAGCACAACAAATCCACCCTGTTMAGATCTTCTGATATGCTAGCAATTGTAAGCTCCCTTAAAAATGCCTTTTGCAACTAAAAAGCGTGCCACATGTTTGTAAATGGGAAATTAAAGATAAGAAATCCTCAATAAAGTCGGGCCACTGGATATTTACATTCAAAGTGCTCTGCAACTATCAGTCAATTACCTCAGCTGCTTTCTGGCTGTCTCCAGTCTGGCTGAGAAATGCAAGCTCACGGCTTCTCTGTGAGATTGGTGTTATGAACCTGCTTTTCTGGGCTGCAAGCTGAGACAGGGGAGAAGTGGGTGGCTCACCCTGGTGCCAGAGCTGGAAATGGAACAGTTTCTTTTAGCACGTTTCCACCTCAGGATTTYGTAAGCCTCCATCACAGAGGTGAGTTGAAATCTTGGTATCACAGGACAAAATGCRCCTCCTGATGCTCACATAAACCATTTTTCTTCTTGGGCTAATTATAATAGAACTATTCCTTGCTCATGAAATCCTACTTTTATCTCAGTGTTTCCCTTCATATCTGGCTCCCCATTGCTTCAGGACAGGAATCTCTGTGTTCTTATAACTAGACTCCATCTTTTTTCATTTTCTTTTTTGGCAAGATTAGGAGGAGCAGTGAGAGGACAGAGGTTTGGGCTGGTGGTATTTCTCAGYATCACTTGTCAGCACACAAGGCAAAATGGGATGCACATATCCAGACTTCTCTGTTTGCTTTGCTGGCAGATTGGATGATTCCTCTTTATTGCCTTTACAGTCTTTTGTCTTTTTCCCTAAAAAAGAAACAACCAGCCTTCAGTTCCTCAGGGAAGGACAGGCAGTAGGTTTTACATCCAATAAGGAATTTATTCTGGAACACTCATTTTTAATCTGATGTTGGTCATAACAACAGTTCTTCTCTACAAGCAGTCATTCAGTCTGCTCTTGCTACTAAAGCATTGTATTCTTTTCTGTGTATAGCTAAATCATAATTTATTTATGATTTTTTTTTTTCAATGACAGCTCCCTTTGGGCCCAGGTAAAAGTGTTTTGGAGTCAGAGGAAGATTAGCTGGTCTGCATTCATTATCAGAGGGAATTACTACACTTTTTCCTCCCCACCACCCAAGGAATTTTTGAATCCTTTGTCCAAAYTCCAGGCAAGGCTCCTCTAATGGAAGGTTTTAAATAGTTAAATAAAATGGATTTYGATTTTTCACTCATTAGAGTAGCTCCTGATACATGACACATAATTTTTTCTTGAACACCATGGTAAGGTGAGTCTCCTGTTAAAGCTTTAAGATGGAATAATTGAAAATGGATRGGTGACCTTGAAAAGTCATGTCTTTTTGAGAGTCAGTAGGGGCTGTGCACATTAATTAGTGTTTTTCAGATTCTACTCTTAATATTTAGCAAAGCAGAAAAGCTCTCCCTCAGTCAGTCAAGGGCAGGACTGCAGAGCCTGTGACTGTTGACATATTCACATTTATCATGCTTTCCTTTATATTTGATTTAATTTGCAAAAATGCATTTAATATTTTGTTAAAGAAAGCTCCACTGAAAATATTTCTTTATTACAGCTTCATCTGAAAACATGCCTATGAGTAACAGATTTGATCACAAGCACTGTAGGGCAGCTTCTTCTTATCAATGACAGAAATGTGATRAAAAGGACACACAAATATGATTCATTGGAGAGGACATTAACTCAGAGGTTGTAAATGCAACTTGTTAAATTTTATCAATCGTGATCATAACCAAATCCTAATTTTTGTATGACTTTTTAAAAACAATCTTTGTTTTCATTGCATTTAATAAAAAAAAAATCCCTGCAAAAAAAAGATTGGTTAAGGTTTACATGTAGCCACTTCTTCTTAATCAGAGAAAAGTGAAATATCTGACAAATGCCAATACATATCAAAGAGAAAATTTTAACAGCACTATCTATTTTATTGCTAAATTATTTCAGAAGTCTCACAGGAACACTGGAGACCAGAACTAGACAAGACACTGATGAAAGAAAAGGCAAAACAATCCTGTGCTAATAGAAAAGTGAACAGGATGAATGTTTTCCATTTTCTTTAGTGCTTTTCTGCTTGGCCTGTAAGTTATTGCAATCAAAGGACAGATAAAATTTCTTGCTGAGATCATGCTGGCTCTTTCAATATTATTTTATTAAATGATGGTGCGATTAGACTCTCATGAATGATAAACAAAGTAAATAATTTTAAATAAAGAACTGCAATACTTTTGTTCTTTACCTAGACASAGGGTGATCATACTGCATTTGTTGACTTTGAAGACAAATATCCTTGTCAGGGGATGCCTAATTGCCAGCCATTCCCATATGTGCTTGCAGAGTTTGAAATATGCCCTTGYGCTCACAGAGGTAACTCAAGCCAGAGTCAACTCTCCACACGCAGCCAAATTTGGATTTTTCTGGTAGGATTTGCCTGCCTGCCTCTTCTGGGATGAAGGGCACTGAATTCAGTCCCAGCAGATGAAATGGGAACTCCAGCTGGGAAGGACTCCTGCAATGCAGCCCCAGCACAGCTGACTCTGAGAGCTCTGATACTTTCCCCACCCAGGGCCCAACATTTTAGGWGACACAGATTCTCCTTCAAGTAGAGGTTAAGCAAAGAATGACACTTTTTTTGCTTCCATTTTACAGGAGATGTGGGGTAGAATGTGCTGAAGTAGCAGATGGGCCATACCCAGAGCAGTGCTTAGCAAGAGCTGCTAATTCATCCAGGACAGATAAAASTTGGTTATGAATTTACTTGAGTTTGGGACAATGCTTTCTGCTGCCTCTCTTGATCCCCCCTGAAAGTCAACATGTTTTCACTAGAAAYCCAAATTGAAGAGGAAAAGGCAATATTTTGTGAGTAAAAGTATTTTCAGTGAATATTTTTAAAACATAGTGGATAATTTTTAATTATACATTCCTGTACTTTGCAAGAGTTGCACCACAAAGCCAGTCCAAACAGTAGAAGCAAATGCTACTTCATCCTCTCATTATTTAAGCCAGTCAATAATTTCTAAAGATTTTAAATGGGCCACAACAGGARGAGTTTTATCAGTCATGATGTTGATTAACTTTATGGATGTAAAGAGYAGTTACACTGGGACTGCATGAAAACAAACAGGTAAGATCAAGCACATGCATTTACCTACCCTTTCACRTGCACAAATTTGCTTTAATTTGACAGTTCTTAACAGCATTAACTTAAGGATGACCAGCTTGTAAGGGGGCTGGCTCTCAAAATGCCATCAGGAAATAAAAATCCTCATCTTTGCTGCAAACTGCTTTCCTGCCACAGTAGTAGTACTCAAGCCATGCCTTGTAATTGCTTATTTCTTTGGTGTCACACACAACTCGTGGCATTATTGATATTTCCATAAACTATCTCAGTTATTCCCACTCTGACATATTTATTTGCTGTACCTGATTTTTTWAAATATTTATTTATATAGCTGTGAATTAAGTAGCTACACAGAGACTGTAAATCAAGTCACGTTGATCTGACACAGGTAGATTTCATTGCTACCATTATCCTACTGCTGCATTTGTGACAACAGGAGGAGTTTTATCAGAAAGGAAGAACAAAACTACTCTCAGGTTGCTATTCTGGAACTGTCAGCAGCTCAGGAACTGTTATGTGAAATAGAAAATTTTATTAAGAAGTCAACTATCATCTTAGATGGAAAATATATTTTATGGTGTTCTTTTTTGTTTGTTTTGTGGGGGATTTTTTTTTTGTTTTGTATATTTGTTTTAATTTTTCATTTTTGTTTTTTGGAGAGGGGTTATGGTTTGTTTTTTTTTTAAATAAGCATCTTCTACCATCTCCAATTTACATCAATTGCAGGTTTTGGATCAAACGCACTTAGAGGGGAGTAAAAGTAAGACCCAGATCTAGATTTGCACACCCAGAGGAGTTCCCAGGCAAACATGAATCAAAATAAACTCTTGAGGATTTAAGGTTTCCAAGATAACTTCTTAAGAAGTTGAGTAAGGCCCCTCAGGCCCTGCAGTGGCCCCTGCTCCCAGATGRTGCCATCCAGGCTGATTTTGTACCCCCGAGCAGCAGGACCAAGGGACCCCAGAAATGCCCATTGGAGGAACATCTGGAGGTCATCCACTCCATCCTGGATGGAGCAGGATGGTCAGCAAGACCAGGAATAACAGGAATGTGCAGGATGATCACCAGGATCAGGTGTGGCCAAGAACAGGAATGGCTCTGTGTCCTCCTGGCCACACTGTGCAGTCCACACTGGATTGCAGAGAGCAAAGATGCAGAAGAGAGGGAAAGAAAATGTTTCCAGGCTCCTTCCTTCTCATGTTCCTGCTGAGAGCTTAAGCCTCTTGCAATGAGCTAAGTGCAGCCTTTATATAAATCATGTCTTCTGCCCACTAATCAGCTGCATTAAAATTAATAAAATGTAAAGAGAAGATCTAGATTAATTAGCAATTGAGTATGGACTACACTTTTATTATCTATAGATTTTAGGCAGCTGCAAGAAGATCTCTTTCGTGCATAGCACACAGCCAAAAAGCAGACATGCATCTATAAATCTCATAAATTTATATTGCACTCTGTATATATAGAATTGCTGCTTGCATGTGGCACACACATTATTGCAGTACTGAACAAAGCTGCTGTTCCAAAATTATGCTTTGCAATTCTCCTCTCTRGAAAACACTGCTCTAAGCAATGTCCAGTTTTCACTCTGGCTCTGTGTTGCCTCTGATTTTCCAGTTTGCTTGAATGAAAGGGAGGAAGGTCAAGTGACTGGTCCAAAATTCTAGAGGCACTCCCAGGCTCAGCTGGGTACCAGGGCTGGTTTACACCCCACAATCTCCTTGCACCACACAGCATCCCACAGGGCAATGACAGAGGAGGATAATGAGATTGCCAGTTATTTTTCTCCATCAAGTAAAGTGAGATTGCCAGTTATTTTTCTCTATGATGTAGTATTTCTCATATTCTAGTTTTAATTTAGAAACCTCCTAAGCTGAGGCTGCTACACAGGCTTAAGAGAGGAAGTACCACAGAAGTACTCAAAGTAATAAACAGCACCCAACCCTTTATCATGACCTGCTTGTCACAGCCACGTTTGATTTGCAGCCCTCCTGATCTGAATTTGTGAAATTGAGTTCTTGGATGAAGCCCTGCAGAAGGGATTTTGAAAGCACACTGACATGGAGAGATGGAGTCTGTTCCCACAAAACCAGCACTAAAATCGCCTTCAATGAGCTCAGGGTGAGGTGGGGAATGGCTCCATGCTGCAGTGCAGCCCTGCCTCCAGTGACCTGCTTCAGTGGGGTTGAAAAGCCACTTCTGGAGGCAGGCAGGCTCCATCCTGCTTTGCCATCACACTGAGGTCRCTCACAGCTGCTGGAGGCTGGCACATCTGACACTGAGAACATGGAAATTCCTTTGTAGGCCGATCACTTTTTCCAAATGCAAACCTTGCATATGAGAAATTTAAATAAATTAAGAGCTGTAGCTTACTGGTATCCTAGCATATTTCTAATGTAATTAATAGCATATCAAATGGATTGCTCTTCTAAGATAGGTGAATTATCAGAGAGATGGCTCTTATCTGCTACAAATACTCTTTTGTTTCGTGCTGGGTTCTCTGAAGGTCAGCCATGCTGTGATGTGAGTGACTGCTGCAAATATCACAGAGCTCTATCTTGCACTCTTCCTGCTATTATTACAAGAATTGTACAAATACTCAACCCTTGACTCTCAGTTTTGACAAAAATCATGGTGTGTCCCCAACACTGAAACAACAGCTGCTGCATGGGGGAAACCAAAGTGGGTTGGTGGTTTTTTCCATTTATTGAAACTACAGAGTGAAATGACAGTGTGAGAGGTTAAATCCCAGTCTGAGTTGCAAGTCAAGTTGAACAAGGAAAAATTTTGCTTTGATGAGTCCGATTTAAGAATGTTGCTGTAATGAAGGATAATTATGATGATGGAAATTAAGGACAGAATTATGATAATTGAAAACTCAGTTGTGGCAGATACTAAAAGACCCTGGAGTYCTGGGGCTGTTAAACATTGCCATTAAAATCCTGGTAATTAGAAATACTTGACAAAGGATGGGTGAACATTTAGTAGAACAAAATCTTGGGTAATAATTTCTGATAATCCTGTTAAATTGCACACTGTATTACATGTTTGTGTCTTCTGTGACTGAGACTGCTTGATGGCATAGCTGCTTTCCAGCATCTAAACCTTCCATTTTACTATTTTGGAAATAGATTTAACTGGGAAAAAAAAAAAGAGAGAGAGAGAAAAAATATTAGAAATATATAAAATTACTTTTACTTCATCCCACTGCTCTAATCAAGCACAGATAGGATATATAAAGATCTAATTGCCATGAAAGCTAGGTTGTGACCTCATTTTTCTCATTTTTGGTACTGTACAACTGAAATGTCCCAGTTCCTCTACAGCTGTCTAAAGTTCATTTCAAGGATGTAGGGTATGCATTATTCCACTCTCTTTGGTGAATTTTTTTGGCTGCTTTTTCTGTAAGTAAGGGAACTGCTTCTATTTTCTACTTTGAGACATCTCCTTAATTTATTTGTCTTTGGGTTACAAGGAAATCTTCTGATCATCTGCGTTGAGATCAAGTGCAGTGAAATGCCATCTTAAAGACCAGGGAGATGTAAAATTCAAAAGTAATATTCATAATATTCATAACCAGGATGATTAGGTAAGACTTGATTGGTTTATTAATTATTTTTAACTCTTTGAAAATGAGGTGCTTTGGGGCCTGGAACACAAAGGAGAAAGGAATTGCCAGACTATTCCCATTTGAGCCAATTTAGAAGAATTTACCACTTGACCAGCAACTGTTTCCTATTACTGTAGGGTCCAGTTCTACAAACCCACAGCCCTGGCAGCCCCAGTGCAGAGTCCTGGTGCCCACAGCCACCTTCTGAAGTGTGAAGAATTTCTGCACCTCCAAGCTCCCATCCTGGCCCTGCTGGGGCCAGGGATCAGCTGTGCATGACTGATCCTGCTCCTGTCACCACTGTTTTAACTCCACATTGCAAACCTTGTTTCCCCCACAAAGAACACCTCCTCTCTGAGTGGCATGTTTTTAATACACTGTTTTATCTTTGTCAGATACAGGGGTTTTATTGCTGAATTTTGAATATTGCATTTAAGGCACTTTTTTTTCAGATTGCAGACATTTTGCATATAAATTGCCTTATRTTACAAAAATTATACTCTGTAGTTCTCATGAGCAGTCTCGTGTCTCTCACATTTTGATGCCTCACTGTGCATGGCTGAGTGGGTGGGATAAGTGCAACCCAGGCTACAGCTCTGCAGAACCAACCTTGGTCAGGCATGGCCTGTGCTGATTGAGGAAACACTTAAAACAGAATTTTGGGTCCCACCCTCAAATTTCAGCTGTATCTGCACTGTGGGTACCTCAAAATTCTTATTTTTCTGAGAGCTCCCACCGGGCCAGAATTCCAGGGGCTGGAAAGTTCTGCCAACTCTGTGCAACCTGGCTGCAGGTTAAATGATAGAGCTCAAGGAAAGCTGCAGGTGAGCAATATTAAAAAAAAAAAAAAAAAAAAAAAAAAAATGTTCCTAAATATTTTTTACATAATATTCATAATATTCAATATTCCTAATCAGTTATTGCTTTCTTAGCACTCTAATATAGAGTCACAAGACCTAAATAGGTATGCCAAATTTCTGCTCCTGTTGGCATCAGGAAAATTACCTGCATCATGTTCCAGACTTTGGGTTCATATAAAGTATTCATGAGGAKTCACAGCAGCTAAATTAATAAATATGTGCAGCCGCTCATGAAGTCTGCACTGAAATATGTAATTCCTCTGGAAAGCCTCCAGATATTGTATCAGGTCACAACTGATTGAATATTATCAATTATTATTAGGTATTATTCAGCAAACAATTTTTTTTAACTTCCTTTGGATGATCATTCCCAGCTGGTGACTGATCATGTCAGGATTCAATGGCCTATAATAAAGAAAGCAAAAGATTGAGTACAACTTGTGAGAGTAGAGAGACTCCACGCTAAAAATGCTATTTGTCCTCTCTATCTCCCACCCAAAGGCACCAACACCATCAGATCTGGGGTGGGGTTTACTTCTCCCTTGGGGAATCTTGCTSCATGGCAGCAAACCCAGGAGAGGAGCTGACGTTTGTAGATGTGCCCAGCTCAGAGGGAAATGGACAAAACACAGACTGCAAAAAGGAGATGGAAGAGAGAAACCAAATCTATTGAAGTATCTGCTCAGGAGGGGGAAAACCAGAGCAGGATAAAATTTTCCAAGAACTGAAACAGAAATAAAGAGCTTATTGCTGGTAAAGATGATGWGTGATTGGGTGATCCCACATAAGCTGTGGAGAAGGCTGGAATTCCCAGGAGGTAATGGCWCCACAAGGCCATGGCTCAAATATTGCTTGAAATTTCTGGAAAAGAGATCTTTTAAAGAATTATTTCTTCCTGATAGYGAGAAGGGGATCTCCCTGGTGTTGCCAGCATTTTATGCAAGACAACTGAAAGAATGTTAGTTTAATAAATCACAGAATCTTGTTCYAATCCCTCTGCCATGGGCAGGGACACYTCCTSTAGACCAGGTTGCTTAAAACCTCATCCAGCCTGGCCTTGGACGCTTCCAGGGATGGAGCAGCCACAACTTCTCKGAGCAACCAGGGCCTCACCCCCTCGCAGGGAGGAAATTCTSCCTAATATCCAATCTGACCCTGCCCTCTGTCAGTGTGAAGCCATTCTCCCTCTGCCCTYGAAAAAAGTCCCTCTTCAACCTTCTTGTAAGTCCCCTTTGGGTACCAGGAGGCTGATGCATATCAGTACCATTCATTTCTACAAGAAGGAATATCAGGATGCTGCAGGAAATAACCCGTGAATGCAGCAGTGTGAGCTGTGAAATCCTGAACCAACTTTTCCTGTGGCTGTTCTGTGCAGCCTGGCCACTTCCCAGGGAGCTCAGAGCAGAGTAGTTGAAATAATACCACCATCTGCTGGGCAGCTGGATAACTCAGGGAGTGGAGAGCTGCTTTGGAGATGAGGATGTGTGTGACTCCCAGCTCGCTGGTACGCACTGGAACATGCCWGCTAAGCCCTCATCACAGAATTCTTAATTATTTCTATTATTGATGCTTTCCCGGGCTGCTTSCTGTGTAAGACTAAGCTAAATAGATGCATAACAAAACATGTCTGCCTTGCATGGCACGAGGAGGGAATTGGGGAACATTTTTCACAGCATTTCTGCAAGGGGAACAGCACCCCTCCAGCATCTGTRCCCTGCAAAAGATATATGATTTTAATTCCCATCAGGGCTGATATCAGCTGCTCTCCCAGATCTGTTGCTAGGTCACATGCAGCTGGGGAGCAGAAACCCAGCAATAGCCAGGGCCACTGACAGGTTGAGATGCTTGCCACGGCCAGGTGTGGGGAACARCACGTCACCAAGGGCCAGGGATGGTTCCTGCAGGAATTACCAACGCAGCAGGATCACTTGCAGCTGGATGTGGCCTCATTTCTGCCCCGGGTGTTTCCAGGGAGGAYGGGAGGTGCCTGTGACACACGGGTGGCACTCAGCAGCAGGGAGGTGCAGAGAACAAGGCTGCCTGCTCAGCACACGTGGGCAGGGCTCATCCTCTCCTG
Organism: Cardinalis cardinalis; assembly: GCA_014549065.1. Lineage (NCBI taxonomy): Eukaryota > Metazoa > Chordata > Aves > Passeriformes > Cardinalidae > Cardinalis > Cardinalis cardinalis. The sequence goes on from JACDOX010000036.1 coordinate 2,191,653, forward strand.
TAGCCCAAGGCACGAACAGGGATGGAGTGCCTGGGACTGTGAAGCTTTTCCCACCCACCAAGCGACCAAAGACCTGCTCACAGTTGGATCAGTGAAGCAAAGCTTTCACAGGAAGCAGGAAAAAAGGCTCAAGCATGTGACAATCTGCTGGGGGAAGATGGGGGACAGCCCCGGTGTGAAAAACCGCTGAGATTCCCCATTTCTGCAGAGGAACAATTGCTGGAGTCACACAAGACCTGCCCCCACTCCATCAAAAAGTCACAGAAGCTGTGACACCTCCAGCTCTGTCAGACACCCATGGAGAAAAAGGAAAAACAGGATGAAGCAATTGCAGTCGTGCTGGGTGACACTGGAATTTAAAATGCTTCCCTTTTTGGGATGCTCAGAGGAGAGGAGGTGTGCTGCCTGGAGTGCAAGKGTTTGCCTGGAGGCAGGGCAGCGCCACAGCTGCTGAGGAGGATGGGGAGGCTGCAGGAGGCACCTGCTGAAGGGATGGAGAACCTGCTTTGGTATGGAATTATGGAATTATGGAATTCGTGGGGATTGGGGGAATATGTGGTGATGCAAAGGCACAAGCTCAGGCCAGGTCTTGCTCTAGCATGGGCATGGCTGTGGCTGCAGCCCTGCTGGGGCCTCGCCAGGGCTTCCTCCTGGGATGATCAGTACAAAAATTTATCCTGGCGATATTTAAATTGCTTCTTCCCCCTGTTTTTTCTGTGGTGGTTTTTTTTTTCCTTTTAGGTTAGTTTCTGTTTAGTGTTAGTGTGTATTTTTGCAGCCATTGGTAAATCCCTAGCCTCTGGAACTTACTATGACTCTCATTTTAAAAATAAAAATAAAAATTTAAAATAACAATAAAAAATTTAAAATAACAATAAAAATAAAAGTAGAAAAATAAATACTAATACAAAGAAGAAGAAGGAAGAAGAGGAGAAGAGAGGAGAAGAAGGAAGAAGGAGGAGGAAAAGGAAGACGGAAGAAGAAGGAGGAGGAAGAAGGAAGACGGAAGAAGAAGGAGGAAGAAAGAAGATGGAAGAAGAAGGAGGAGGAAGAAGGAAGACGGAAGAAGAAGGAGGAGGAAGAAGGAAGATGGAAGAAGAAGGAGGAGGAAGAAGGATAAAATGAAAAATAAAATAAAAATAAAAATAAAAATTTAAAATAACAATAAAATAAAAGTAGAAAAATAAATACTGATACTAATACTGAGAAAAAAAATAAAAATAAAATAAAATAAAAATAAAAATAGAAATCAAAATCAAAATAAAATTAAAATAAATTTTAAAATAAAAATAAAAATCCTTCTACTATATTTATTCACTTATATTTACTTATAAATGAAGAGTGATAGCATCAGATAGCCAAGGTGCAACTTTTCCATCAGGAGCAGGAGCAGCAGTAGGTCCTGTGCATTTGTAATGATTAAATACCATTGGTGTCTGTCACMCCTGGATGAAGCTGTACCACGAGCTGAGTGTCTTATCCAGACAGGACCTGGCTGACAATTTTTTATGTGTTTTTTACAGACAGTAGCTATCCCCCAGCTATCCTCTGGCTCATGCCAAGATATAACTTGAGATTCTCCTGCTTCAGCACAGTTTGTAAAACAATGCAGAGAATGAGGTCAGAAAGGTTGAATTAAAATTAAGAGTTCATCACAACTATCAAGGAATTATTTTCCTGGAGCCAGCTAAGAGCAATCACATTACTTAATACCACAATGTCAAATTACGGGAGAGATTATTGTAACATTGCCAAAATACTTACCAAATAAAGTGGGGAGAGGATATTTTCAGTTCAGCTGKGGAATGACCACATCTGAACAATCCTGGGAGTATTTTTGACCTGAATGACCTTCAGACTCTGCTTATTTTATTTGTAAATAAATACCAATAAATAAATTTGCTCCTCCTGGAACAACTCCTTCAGAGAACATTGTGTGGAGGAAGGAAATCTATTTAAATGCAGTATTACAGCTGGGTCATCTGAGACAGTTCTGTGTGCTTTGCAATAGCTTTTTTGCAAATATCAAGTGCCAGAATTTTTTTTYCCATATTTTCCTTCTCCAGTTTTTTTTTATTTAAAGTATCCTGTTTATTTCTGAAGTGTCACTTYAGCTGTGCCATGTGTTATCATCAAGGCATGCTGCTGTAGTTAACCCAGGAAAATATTGTTTTCTGGGAAAACAGTACTAAAGCTATTGGTGCAATAAATTATTTTCTTTTGTATGGAGATCAAGTAATTCAGTGCTTACTTCAGAAAAGACAACACARCATATATTGTGAGTCCATTAACAGCAACAGCAAATCTTTTCTGGCTCTAGAGGAAGAATTAATTATTTACATGTTTCTCATTAACTTTTTACCTACTGTTAACAGTAGGTTTTTAAAAGAACCCCTTTCTCTCTGTGATCAAAGCTTTCAACAAGCCCATCTACAAGCATCATATTTAACCATTTTAAGTTATTTACAGCCTGTCACCAAATGACATTAGCAATTTGTAGGAAATGCTGCAGGCATTCCAGAAATTCCAGAAAGTCTTTTTTGAGATGCCAACGCTTTCATCCACTGCCCTTGTGGCAATGTTAAAATAAAATATCTTGTCTTCACCTTACCAAAAAATAATGAGAAACCTMATGAGAGACTGAAAGCTGCCTGTAGACTCCAGATGCATGGGTCTGATGCTCATGTATTTCCCTGGAGTTTAATCTCTGCTTTAGCATCTCCTGGTAGAACAGGTAGTGGAATCCTGGCGAACAGAAAGTGGGTTCATACTGCTATTTTATGGAAAAAAAAAAAGTGAGTGTTTCCCAGCTAAACCTGGAGTCAGTTCTGGTAAGACAGTCTCAGAGAAACTGTTGATAAAAGGGTCTTCATAATTCATCTGAAAATCTTACAGAATCATAGAAATTCTCAGTAATTTCAGCCAAAAAATGGACCAAATTTCCTAGTGYTTTGGTACCATTTTGACTCAGATCCTAAAACACAGAGAAAGCCAGAATTTATCAAAAATATTTCCATTTATTCTTTAATTTAATGAACCACTTAGACCCTAATGTCTCCATAAGCTTGTGCAACYGAATCTTTTACTAGTTGATTTGCCTTCCAAAGAACTTAAATCAAAACCAAAACCACAACATTAGAGAGGGTTAACATAATGGGAATTCGATTTTCAGATTCATTGATTCACACCAGAAAAGGAAGCAAAGTGGCTGCTGAGGTTCCTTTGCAGCACTGAAGGGCCTCATTCCCCAAATCCTCATCCCAGCGCTGGGCCCTGCAGGACCATGGGGATCCTCACTGGGGTGGGCTTTATSCAAAAGCTGAAAATGGGGCTGATGCAACAGCTCCTGCTCCATGAAACAGCCAGTTTCTGCTCTGTGACCCTGTCCAAACTCGAGGAGGATTTGTGATGTGGCAAGGCAGACTGCTCATTCCATCGGGCRCTGCCCAGCACCAGCTGCTCCTGAGGACAGTTCAGCAAACTTGATAATGAGCACTGGGGGAATAACAGAAGTTTCCTCTTCAGCTGAGCGGTAGCTGGCTCATATCTTAAATATTTTATGCCCGCTGTACACTCAAAAATGCTGTGAAAGGTCTGTGCAAGCTCCTGGTTTTCATATTGGTGTTTAGCCTACGTTAAGCACACACACAGAGAAAATTCGGTGTTGTGTAATGCTATTGAATATCACAGATCTAAGATTTATTACCAAAGGAAATTGCACTGAAGGAACTTACTGGAAACAAAACAAAACCTGTGACTGGGTGATGGATGACTCTGTTCTCTAGTCTTACACCAATTATTTAACAAAGCATTTGTTACATTTGACTTCAGGCCAAGCAACGATGTGAGTTGACATTTTCCAGAATATTTTAAAGAATTGGCAATTTGCAATGCATTAGCAAGCCCAAAAAAGAGCAAAGCACACTAAGATGGAGTTATAAAATCAGATACCAACTTAGCCAATGGTATTTAGTCATAATTTAGCCATTGGTATTGAGTCAGTTCTACTAAGTGTGCAACAAAATGAATCATAAGCTCCATGTCCCTTAATGCAAATTATTGAGTTAACTCTTCAGCAAGATGCCATTACCTGCAGTGATTACACGTTCACAGCATGGGAGTCAGGAGCAAATCTGGCAGGTGCARACATCTGCTTCTTTTTATACAGCTGCAGAGAACTGTCCTGCAACCCAGTGTGCTTCAGCCTGGACCAGGATTTTATGAAGCTCTGGGCATGCTAGAGAAATAAAAAAAAATTAAGTTTTCTTTCCTCCTGTGCAATTTTCTGAGGACTTATTTAGCTCCATCCAGGTTCTCTAGCTGGAAAAAAGGGTTTGGCTGAATTTTTGAAAGGAGTTCTGCAGACCATTGTTTTAGGCTAAAAAAAAATAATAAACAATAATATAGAGAATAGATATTATATACATATAAAATACATATTTATTGTATGTACTATACATAATATTATAATGGATTATATATTATATATATAATACATAATTTTATATAAATTTGTGAAATTTATAAAGATTTATAAATGTATAATTTAAAGTTTAAATTTATACATTTCTTATAAATTATATATAATATAGTGTACATTATAAAATATATATAATATATTTTATATAAATATGAAATTATATAAAATGATTATTTTTTAAAATTATATATAATGTATTAATAAATTATAATATATAGAATGATAAAAATCTAAAATACATACTATAAGAAAAATATATAATATGTATAAAATAAATAAAATTAATATGTGTTTACAGGAAACACTGATCTTGGTGTTTTGTTGTGGAAAACACGCACAGAGCAGGTCTGTCTTATTTGCATTGTGAGATAATTCTGAAAGTGAGCTTTGAGCTGCTCTGGCACCAGGCTTGAACCAAAAGGGTCTGGTCAGCCCCTTGAGAGCACTCAGCCAAAGGTGAGGGAGAGAGTTGGTTGGGATGAAAGAAAATAAATCCCCTTTCCTGCACAGCTATTAGAGAAATAACTGCTTTAATGGCCTTTCAACCATTAAAAGGCAGAATTAGAGGCTGAATTGGAGTATTCAATTAACAAGCAGTCAGCTGTGTAAAGCCCATCATGTGACACTGAGGCCGTAAAATCCAAACAGGTAAATGTTATTAAAGCCCCTAATAAAGTATAAATGTTTTTTCTTGGGTTTGTGTAAATGAACACCAGAATGCTTTCATAAGATTTGCTCTGATACATCACTAATTTCATGTCCTTGCATTGCACTGGTTTGAGCCACAATAAAAAATTAAAGCTGAAAACAGAAAAATTATCTCAGCTGCCCTTGTGTGGTGTTCATGGACCTTCAGAAGCAGCAACTGCAGAATTTTTGGGTGGTTCCCAGCAAATCTCATGTTGCCAATCAAACTGAAAGGAGAGAAAAGCAGCTGGAGAAGGAAGCAACAGGAATAAGTGGCTGAAGGCAAGATTAGAATTTTATGAATATTAGAAGCCAAGGGCCATTGCACTGAAGGTGAAAGGTCCCTTAAAAAGGTGGCTAAAACAGCTAATCCAAAATGAGGTCATAAAAATGTCAAAATGGACAACAAATTGAAAAAGTTGGGCAGAAAGAAAGGAATCATTGCAAAACTAGCCCGAGGGAGGTCTGTGTGCAGTGGGAGACAGGGAGGCAATTATTTAGGAGCAGCCCATTATCTACTGCCCAAAAAGCCACACAGGTTTGTAACACAGAGTTATGATTCCAATTTATGTGATATTTGAAATGAATACTTAACGTGGTGAAAAAACCCCACACGAAATAAAACCTATTCTAGCACCTTCATTGCCTCTAAAATGCTACTGATCTATAACAATAAATATTATTCCATTAGTTTTATATTACTGGCTTTTCAAAAGCAGGTGAATTAGATGAGATCTCTTTACAAGAGATGAATTTAAGAGACAACTGTTATTTATAAGAGCTGAAATAATGTGTTTAGAGTGCCTCAGTTTTTATTTAACACCTGCTTTTTCCCTGCACACAATTTTCTTCAGAAAAATTCAGTAATGAATTGATTTCTACCTGTCTCAAAAGATGAAAATCTGGATTTTGCAAAATGTGTGGTGGAGAATACTGAACAGAGGAAGCCTTGTGGAAAATAAATTATTGGGCTGGCTAGAAATTGACCCTTAGCTCCCATGAGGTCTTTCTGAGCTCTGTTGGAAACTTGCTTTTCCTGTGGGGTGATGTGTATAAATCAGATTAACTTCACTGAGAGCAATGAAGTAAATATATCTGAGAGAATACAGCACTGTATTTCCAACATTTCAATGGTTTCTGGTGTTTCCAAGGTGGCCACTTGGAGGTTTATGACAGTATCAGCAGTAAAATAGTGCAGATTTTGAAAACAGTGTCTGTGAGAGGTGGAGGAGAGTCTCCCATCCATGGCTGGATTAGGAGTTTATTTCAGCAGCTCCTGTTCCCCCTTCTGAGGCAGCACTAACCAAAAAAATCATGTATTCCTAATAATTCTAATAATTTATAATTTAAAATTTTTTTGTTTCATACATAAACCAGAGGCTTATGAGGTATTCCACCACCCTTTTCTTCTTAAAATTGATATATTCTGTAAAATCCCTAAAGAAGCTTTAGAAAAAAAGCAAAATAAAAGCAGGGAGCAGCAGGTCCCTGTGGATGAGAGTTGAGGTGCCATGGCTGATTTATAGGCCTGGAAAATACTTGCACTGCCCATATTATTCTTGTTCTGGGGATAAAGAGAGGATTTAATTCACTAGTGCTATCAATCTGTTACCTTTCAAGGCAGTAAATTCACTAAATTCAGTAAAAAAAGCAATTCAGCTTCGTGGAGTTGTTGTTATAATATATCATTTATCATTTACTRTATGTAAGTACCAATAGCACAAACATTTAAAATCATCAAAAGAACTATAAAGAGATGAAAGGAAAATGTTTCAGAATAAATCTCTGTCTTTCCCAAAGCAATCTACTCTGAGATAAGGTTGTAGAGTGAAACATATGTCACTGGGAGCTTGACATAAAATTCTTATTTGTAATTGCAAATGTTTTAACAAAATTGTTAAACCTCATTTCCTATTTGTGTATGACACAGACTGGAAGAAGAGGAGGAGTTTTAAAAAGRCATTTTGGTGCCTTGGTTTTCTTTACAGGGATGCAGTGAGGATTCTCCAGGGGATTTCTCAGGTATCCTGAAACAATAAATTATGGTGAGCATCCTATGGAGGAGCCTAAGTGTCCTCCTAAATCTGCTGGGATGCCTGTCTCTTAGGGCTTTAGACTTAATCTGAGAGTGATGGAAACTCCCATTAATRCTTATATTAACCCATCATCTCTGAAAAGAAATTATATTTGCAGCATTTTTCTGTCTGGAATGAATGTGGAAAGGCAATTGAATCAAATTAGGGGAGTGAGCTACGCTGCAATACTCACAATWCTCTGCCACTTGTTTTCATTCACCCAATAGCTTCACCATATTTTACATCTCATATCATTATATAACATTTTTGGTACAGCTCTGATGGTTTATTATTTGCTCCTGGCATCCTGTTTGAAAGCTTGGAAGAGGCAACAAGGTCCAGGCCTGCCCCAGAGGAGCCCTGGCAAGAACAGGGGCAGGAATTGAGCTCTCCATGAACACAACAGGAGCACAACAGGAATTGAGCTCTCCATGAACACATCAGGAACACAACAGGAATTGAGCTCTCCATGAAGACAACAGGACTTGAGCTCTCCATGAACACAAGAGGAACACAACAGGACTTGAGCTCTCCATGAACACAGCAGGAACACAACAGGAATTGAGTTCTCCATGAACACAAGAGGAACACAGCAGGAATTGAGCTCTCCATGAACACAACATCTGCTCACACAGCCTCTCCCACAACATCAAATTGCAGCAGCCAGGGTGGGAAAGGAGGGTGAGAGAAGAGAAGACAGATGTGTGGACAGCCAGTTCCAGGGCTGGTTCCAGTCTGCTTCCAGTCCAAGGTGGTGGTTCTGCTCTGACTCTCATTATTACCCCTGGCTGGAGCACCTAGGAGGGGATTGCCCTGGAGAGTTTTGATTCCTTCAAAAAAGAAAAGGCTGAATGAAATGGTTCAAGGGATGGGCAACACCTTTCCACTTCATGCCTTTCCACTCCTGATGCTGATGAAARCCTCCTGTGGAATGTCTTTCTGCTGCCTTTTCAAAGGAAATTCATGCCTAAATGGAAAGTTCRCTCAGTGGGAAAATTCAGCCAGAAAATTTCCTGAGCATCGGTGACTGCATGAAGGCTGTGAGGAGCCATTTCTCTTACTCTTTCTTTTACTATTGAGACAAAACAAGTCAAGACTTAGGGAGGAGAGGCAAAGTGCTTCAATAACACTTCCATAGTCATTAATGTTAATTTTGCAGAAGAAGGATCAAAATGTAGTTTGTTTGGTTATTTAATCATGTATCCATTTCACTTAAGTTGCACAATAAATGATGTTTGCAGAGGCTGAAGCAATCTCTGGTAGAAGGAATTCAGACAGCCAGAGCAGTTCACAAAAGTGAAATAAATGCTGAGCTGACTTAGGAAGAAGAAGGGAAAAAAAATATTTCTAAAAACGAAAGGAAAGATTTCTCTTTCATACAGATGTTGTGGAAATCATATGRTTTTCTGAAAATAGATTCTGATGGGAAGTCACCAGTCAGTTCCAATACACATAGTTTATACATGAGTGTCCTCTTTATGAATATTTGGTAATTGCCAATCTCTTCCCACAGAATAATCATTTTTGGGTTTGAGCTGCTGAGCAACAGCAACCCCTCTCAGACACGTCTTGGGGCACTCTGGAGCAGAGGCAAATTGCAATGTGATTTATTTTGACACCTCTGCAACAATTTGGGGTCTTCCATTAAATAAGGAGCTGATACGAATAATCCACACATCTGTRACAGTGTTCACAGGGGTCTGAGGATGAGGGAAGAGATGAGGATCTGACTCCATCTTTCAGAAGGCTTGATTTATTATTTTATTATATGTATTATATTAAAACTATACTAAAAGAATATAAGAAAGGATTTCATCAGAAGGCTAGCTAAGAATAGAAAAAGAAAGAATGATAACAAAGGTTTGTGTCTTGGACAGAGAGTCTGAGCCAGCTGACTGTGATTGGCCATTAATCAGAAACAACAACATGAGCCAATCCCAGATCCACCTGTTGCATTCCACAGCAGCAGATAACCATTGTTTRCATTTTGTTCCTGAGGCCTCTCAGCTTCTCAGGAGGAAAAATCCTGGCAAAGGGATTTTTCATAAAAGATGTCTGTGACACAAGTCAGTCCTGGCTGTGCCCTGGCACCTGGCAGTGGTGCCATCCAAGAGGGCACTGAGGGGGCACTCTGCACATTTAATAAGGGCACACTGTGCCCAGTTCAGGTGGTCAGAGCAGCAAAACAGTGAGGAGAGAGGAACAGAGGCTCCTGGGAGGGCTCCAGGTCAGGTCAGGGAGCACAGCCTACCTTGGTCCATGCCAAGGGGCACTGCACTTATAAGGAGCTGATTTATTGCCTCTAATAGGTGCATTTATGCTGTYCCAGAGCCCAGGCACTCATGCTCTTGCTACCCTGAAAAAACCCTGGAGGTGATCATGAGGTTCCTGCATTCTGTCTCTGCTTTAGGGTTTGAAGTACTGCATTTTCCTTCTCTAGCTAATGAGTGATTCTCTAAAAGAGTTCTCCCTCTCACTAGAGAATTAGGAGCTGGAAGATAAACACACCAAATGATCTAATGTAGAAATCATTCTCTGTAATCCCAGAGCTCTGAGAAGGAAGATATGCTCTTGTGTAATGAATTATTACCCTAAAAATCACAACTAGTTCTCACTTAAATGAAGAGCTTGGTCCTCTAAATTACATGCAGTAATCCTTGCATGATTTTATGAAGAACCAGCAATGCTGTATTTTGTACACAGGAACACAGAACAGAAGAAAACACAAACTCTAATCACTGTATGCCCGCTGTGTATTTCCCCAAAGTGGGCAGAAACTCAGATTAATTTCTTCCCATTCTATGTAATCTGTGCAGTCCTAAGGTAAGAGATAAGGAGCAGTTTTTTGGGCTAACAAGTGGTTTGAATACTGCACTTTGGGTGATCCTAAGATTTTTGGCATCTCTCTAAAATACATGGACAAAGGTGACTAAAAGAAATGGGGAGAGAGAATCCCAGATCTGATCCTCTTCTCATCCCTGTTAGGAAAATCCTTTGGTGGTAGGGGTGCTGGGACTCGGCCAAAATCCATTGTGCCAAACTTTCCTCCCGCTCAGGAGCTGCAGGAAGGACTGGAATAACCAGAGGACACAGCCAGCCCATACCAACAGAGAGGGGATTGCCCTGGGRGCACAGTGAGTTTATTTCTTGTCACTGGACTTGGCAGGTATTTTCAGTCAGGTGAAAAAAAAAAGGAAACAAAAATGGACAGAGGAGAGTTTTATCAAGTGAAATGTGTAAATTCAGACWTGCAAAAAAAACCTAACTTTATAGTGAAGACATCTTTTCCCTCTGAAGGACACTGTCCTAGTAGAAAGGTGTGTGTACAGGCAGGGTCATGCTCTCTGTGTCACCTGTGAATAACAAATCTCTTCTCTGCCTAGAAAGCCACCCCAGGGGACAGCCTCGTGTTAAGGGTATTCCTCACAGGAAGCAGAAGGAAATAAAGGATCGCACAGCTCCCTGCTGGCTGGAGTGCAAAAGGAAACTGCTAGCCACACTTTTTGAGAAGCAGAACATGAAACTCCCCTCTCCTTTCCTTCCTGGGGTTACCCACATGGAAGGATGCTTCTACCTGACCTTCAGAAAATATGTGAGGGATGGGATTCATTTCTCAGCACTCCTCTGTAACCCAAATCTTCTGTGGGCCACTSAAACCTCCTACAGTGACTCTGGAGCCTGAGCATTTCACATTTGGAGCACAGTGTCAAGCAGCCACATCTTTGGAAGCCTTTATGTGTTTGCATTTTTACCTTTGTGTTATTCTCTTCCATCCTGACACTCAGTCCTGTGCGTGAAGGAAAAGGCAAAGATTGTTGCTCTTAATCCTCTTCCTCCAGCCTTCCTCCCCCTCTGCTGGTCCCCCAGGCTGCTCCATCCTCCCTGCAGAGCCAGYCCATCCCCACTCTGCCATGCCAGCAAGGATGTTCAGGCAAATTCTGTCTCCTTCTTACAAAGTGAGCACATCTGAGTACCCAACGTGTGTCTCCATTGGGCAATTCTTGGCTGAGTCTGAAATGCTGCTGGCAGCTCCCAGCTGAGACTTTTGGCTCRTTTTACCTCCCTGTATCCATCCCCACCATTGAAAATTCATTTCATATTAGAAGGAATCGTGTCAGGGGTTCACTGTTGTGTTGTTCACAGTGAAGAGAATTGTTCTAAGCATCCACTGCCTACACTTGACTACACCAATTTTCTGTGAAGTTTCATGTTCTCCTCTTATTCAGGGTAATAACTCTGCAGGTTCTTCATGGTTTTAGTTTCACTTTTTTTTTTTTTTAGATTGGCACTCTAAAGAATGGGGAAAGGAGAAGCCAATGTCATTCTTTTTTTATGAATTATGTAAGGTCTTGTCCTGGATGGGGAAAATGGAAATACCTCATTGTCTGACCTGCCATTTTTTGTCTTCCTGAATTGAGGAGAGCCATATCCAACCCAGGGAATATTCCTWCTTGAGACAATGGGAAGCTTCAATTTCATTTTTTACCACTCTTAAAGGCTTCCTTTGATTAAAACCAGTCCAGGAGAACACAGATAAGTGGATAAGCAAGTTTCCAAACTTTTCCCCTTTCTCCTGTTAACCTGAATACCTTCCACTTACTTTTTTTTTTGCCTGGTTACTTTTGATTTCCGTAAACAGACAACTAAAAAAGGCTGGACTGATTTTGGAAAAGTTTCTTTGTTGGAAATTGGTTTTGATTACCAATTTTTTGGCAAAGATAAATCTCACCCTTCAACAGATTTCAGAGCTGTGCCTTTTAGGCCAAAACTTAAGACTCRAAATCCACACTGGACCCTTACCAGTGCACAGAAACTGCCACAAATAAATTCAAACATTAGCAGAGAAAGCCATAGAAAAGTAAAAATTGTGTACTGTTAAAAACAAATTAGTTTTTTCCATTTACAGGAAACAGACAGAGATCTCTTATTAAAAAATATCAGAAATACTGGACTTGGAGTCTTGGTGATCTTCAAGGAATATAATCTAAACATCAGTGAAATAAATGGAAAAACTYCCAAAGACTCCCACAGGGCTACAAGTCAGGCCTGTAAGATGGCTAATCCAATGAGACTGCTAAAACCAGTGATTCTGCAACAGCAAAATCCTAAATCAAAATTAGGAACAAAGATTTAGAAGTTTCTTCTTAAGTAACCTATTTTTTTCCTCAAGGAATCCAAGAATAAAACTCCTTGAGCATTGTAGTTAAGCCAAACGAACAACTTTTGACACTCCATGGCTATACTGTAAAATATTCTTAATGGTTTGGTGTGTGCTTTTCCATGAAATGCTCCTCAGAGTGATTTGTGTGGAACGTTTACAGTCTTGCATAATATTCTCTTATCAGACAATTCACAATATCCTCACTTAAACAAGCAGGCACAAGATACTTAAACTTGACAAGTCAGAGAAAAGGAGTGCTGGCAGGTATGGAAAACACTGAGCAGTGGGTGGGGATGTAATATTTTTTAAATAAAACACTATGAGTGTAAATATCAGAGTATAAAATGCAATTCAACAGCAAATTCATCTTGCTTTGCATTGAGGTGGGAACTGCATTGTCACACAATGTTGTAATCATATTTCTAAAGAGTCCCATACCTTCTTTCRGTGTTCTCCTGGGGGCAGCTCTTAACAGCACTTGCTTCTTCAGGGCTCCTTCCAAGGCTCTCCCTGACTCTGGCCAACCCACCCTCTCTTATCCCAGTTATCTTGACCAGCCACAGCTGCCACCCAATTAAGGACATCACAGCTGCAGCCCGTCAAGAGCAACCGGGACAGGGCACAGCCATCTATACAATACATACTATATTTCCCCCTTTTCTTTAACTAACAATAAYAATTATCTTCTTTTACAATACATATATTTCACAGGACTCAAAACCAATACATATTTTTTACTGTGGCTCAAAGGCCATCTATACTTCCCCCTTCTCTTTCAATTCCAGACAGATGTAGTTATACAGAGATTCAAGTACAATACATACATTTCCCATGACTCGAAGGCCATGTTCCTCCCCACAGCTCCTTGATTCAAAGSCCAGATTCTAACACAGCTCCTGGCTGTCACAGCTCCTTGATTCAATAGACATGCTTCTTCCTCCCCAGCTCTCAGGCTGCCACAGCTCTCAGGCTGCATATTCCTCCACAGCCCTCAGGCTGCGTGATCTCTATCACGTCGGGGTCACCACTKGTTGTAATCATATTTCTAAAGAGTCCCGTACCTTCTTTTGGTGTTCTCTTGGGGGCAGCTCTTCACAGCACTTACTTCTTCAGGGCTCCTTCCAAGGCCCTCCCTGACTCTGGTCAACCCACCCTCTCTTATCCCACTTATCTTGACTAGCCACAGCTGCTGCCCATCAAGAGCAACCRGGACGGGGCACGGCCATCTATACAAYACATACTATAACACAATAAACTCTGTTCACACTGAGTAAAAGCAGGAACCATGCACCAACAGCAAAGCCCCTTGAGAGACCAAACTTCAGAGAAATGTGATAGTGCTGATGCCTTTTGGGCTACCCAAAACAGAGGCCAGACAAAATTAAGAGAATAAAAAGAATTTYTATTTATTGAAGGGCCTCCAGGTACATTTTGGGTAGATTAGGCAYCCCCMRGGG
>JACDOX010000036.1:2205575-2223824 GCA_014549065.1 Cardinalis cardinalis
TYCMAWTWMMASYTYMRGKWAWKRRGKWWTYCMMCMMCCYTTTYYTYYTWAAAATGATGTATTCTGTAAAAKCCCTAAAGAAGTTTTAGAAAAAAAAGCAAAAGAAAGGCAGGGAGCAGCAGGTCCCTGTGGGTGAGAGTTGAGGTTATTTAGCCCCAGTTTGTTCCCCCSCAAATAACTTCTGTTTTCACCTCTCAGGGCCTGAGACAGAAAGGTGTGCTTGGATACCAAGGCTGGAGAGGATTTGTTGTGTCTGACCAAAATGTGAAGACAGCAGCTAATGCTCTGTGTGGAGTTTAGAGCTGTACACTAAAGAACTGCAGGATTACAGATATATGAAAAATATAAAGGCTAAAATACTAAAGGCACCAGAGCAACGTGAGTGATGGAATTCTTTGCTTCTCTGCTCTATTCTGTCACTCTGGCTGCTGTGGTGACACTGAAAAGCACCTCTCATTCCTCAGATGTGACTGCTGTGATCTTCCCTCAGTGCTGGCTGCTCCAAACCCTGAGGAGCAGCACGTTCCCAGCCCCAGCTCCTTTGGGACCAGCTCCCCCAGGCAGGCTCAGCCTGTCCTGGAGCTCCAGGACAAATCCAGGCAGCTGCAGCCACGGCAGCTGCAGGGACACGTGTGCTGTGTGTGTGTGTGTGTGTGTGTGTGTGTGGCTGGAGGGGCTTCCCTCCTGGAAATTCTGGGATTAACGACACATCAAGCCCTCTCCAAGAGAGTGCATTGAAAAGAAAGAAAGAAAGAAAGAAAGGCAGGGAGGGAAAAAAAAATTGATACAGGCAGGCGGGCTGACGGCTTTTCCTGCAAAGTTTAGGACTTCAAAAGTTAACTTGTAAGCAAGTGCAGATGCAGGGATAAAAGCTGCCCTGGACACTATGCAGCAGCCCCTTCCTCCCCATCAGCATCTCCTGCTTGCTGCCTGCCTCTGCTGGATTCCCTTGCTGGCCATCAGCGCTGAGCCAGCGACATTGGGTAAGGATTTTGTGCTTTTTAATTACCTGATGGGCGTTTGGGGGATAGAGTTCGTGTGTGTTTGAAGCTGAGATGATCTTGTTTACGTTTACTTTTGAATGTGGGTTAGAGTGACAGGGGGCTATTATCAAAGAGTCTCTGCAATAGGATGGAAGTAAGGTTAAAATAAACAACTGAAGTAATGAAGAAGGTCACAGTGAAAGCCAAGCACAGGATKTATGTTGATCATTACAGGGCATTCCCTTTCCTCTGCTACATTTTTTTTTTAACAAGAAAAAAATTAAAACCTGTGAAAATTCTTACTTCCTACTAGAGACAAAAAAAAGTAAAATTATTTAAGGAGTATACATAACATTTTCCCATAAATGGAATAAATGAGACAAACCATAAAAGAAAAAGAAAAAGGCTTTAAAATAACATTATATTCCTCTAGGAAAGAATTATATACACCATATATCAGAGGAACATTATAGATTAGTTAATTACACATATAATAATCATACACAGCTCTACAGCCTCTGGCAATAAAAAGTTCTTGAGTAATTTCTCTACTACTGTACACATTAAATGTGAGTCTTGTTCACTCTAGCAGAGAGTTTGAAGGGGACATAGATTTCACATATGTGGCTTGTTTATACAGCCTTATTAATTGAACACAAAAATACATTCAGAATCATGTTAGACATTATTCAGTTAGTGAAAACTGAGTTAATAAAAGAAACTGAGAAAAGCAAAGAGTGTAGTGCTGTGAGTGATTATGGATTCAGCGTTGGCAAACTCTGCAGAGGCACTCCCCCATAAAGGAAATGTGTTGTAATATTTTACAATGTTTAATTCCAGCAGAGTCCCAACTGGTCCTAGCAGTGACTGTCAGCCAGCCCTCATTAGCTCTATGAAGATAAAACAATTTGGAGCTCTCCYCACTTGGATATCAAAGGGTCACCCAGAAAGTTCTGCAGGACTGAACTCAAAGCAAATGACCTTATCGCCTTTATCTTCAAACAATGCCTTTAATTTCTGAAACCTTTTGAAGGGTTGCCAGTTTTGTGGAGTGTAGCAGCAACTTATCTGCTAGAACAGGCTTTTCATCAGGGGGAAACGACCTTTTAACTCCTGGTAACTAAGTAACTGTATTTGCCACTGTATTTTTCCTGCTGCAGGTAATATGTAGGGACATGCTTATTAAACTGGGAACACAACAGAATTCAGTATTGTGCTGTCTCTTAGGTGATGCAGAAAGATTCATCAGGCTTGTTGTGGGTTGGTTTTTTTTTTCCATAAAGTTAACTTGATGTAAATGAAACTGCTCAAAAAAGTTTACATTCTGACAGATTGGGCTGTGAAATTACAAGGATATTAACAGAGCCATATGCTRTTTACTTTTGTACTCTAATAAACCTACTAATCCCATAAGAATTTAATGGTGAATAAGAACTATCTGACCAAAGAGCTCTTTGCAGATGCTTTGTTTAAAATAAAAAGAAGATGAAAAAGTAATTTAAAGACTAAGGAAGAACTTTATAATCTCCTGCACTCTTAATTTAGGTAATGAAGCTCGCTGTGAATGAGGGAATTCTCATTATTTGGGGTTTTTACATTAAATCCCATGACTGAGAAACACAAAAATGTTACCAGCAATACCCATAGCTGCTCTCTATTACAGGACTAAGCATCAGGGACAAAAGCAACTCAGTGAATCACAGATGTGGGAGGGCTGACACAGCACAGGTTCTCAGACTTTTCTGAGATGAAATTCGGTAAATAAGTCAGTCAAGAGAAAAAGGCAATTGATTTTTTTTTACCATGGTATCTTACAGAAAAACATTTATCTTAAAACAGTTGCTTGTAACATCACCAGCTAAAAGGAATTTCTCC
The DNA here is from genome assembly GCA_014549065.1 of Cardinalis cardinalis. Lineage (NCBI taxonomy): Eukaryota > Metazoa > Chordata > Aves > Passeriformes > Cardinalidae > Cardinalis > Cardinalis cardinalis. The sequence continues at coordinate 2,208,434 of JACDOX010000036.1, forward strand.
CCATCCCCTCTGGAGCCTTTTCATAATGTACAGCTGAGAAAGTTTTTAATTTGGATATCAGTTTCCTGCAAAGGTACCCTTGAAGCTCCCGAAATCCACTGGGGCTTCACTGCAAGGTGTTACAGATGCAGTAAACTCAGCTACAATTAATTGTTTGCAAGTTTACTCCTGTGGGTTTCCCTCAACTCTGAAACACAYGAGAAGAAATTTGAGCACATCCAGAGGTGGAGAAAGAGAGGAGAGAGGATGGTGTCAGGGGAAGGGGAGGTGCCTACAGCCAGCATGGAAAGATGGTGTGTTTCCAGTGACCCAAGCGGTCTAATTTGATTTAAGAAAGTAAATGGAAATAGTCAAAATATGGAAAATAGTCAAAATGGAAAWAGGCAAAAACCACTCAGTATATCTTGCAATTACATGAGTTCTGGTCTTGCTCTGTACAGGAGTGAAACAAAAATCAGAGTRTCTAACTTGCTTTGTGTTCTGCCCAAAAGCAGCCCATGACTTCACTGGGAGCTTCTGCTGTAAAAGCTGAGTGCCATGGGCAGTCCATCCTGGAAACAAAACTCTGCTGGAGCTCAGAAGGCATTTCCCCAGGAGTATTTCAAAAGGAACCRATCAAACTATTCAGGACTTTCCCCCCCCTGCTTCAAGTGCCTGCCACAGGCGACAAACTCTCCCATCCCTTGGTCAGGCTCAAACATTCCACACAGGTCTGCAGCAATTCCCTGGAGCCCCAGGGCTTCTTCCACCCTTGGGATCCCTGAGCAGAGAGGGGTCTGACCGCCCCAGGATCTGCACTCCCTGGMAACAGCTTACAGGGATCAAGTTCTCAGACCGTGAGTGGGTCTGGTCAGACCATTCCTGTGCCTCTGGAAATAGCCCTGGGATTAATCTGGCTCTGTGGCTTTGCTCTGTGCAAAGCACAKCAGACATTCACAAGCAAACAAGAGCCCACTGAATGCTTTCCTGTGGAAGTAGAGCCAAGAGTCCTGGCCATGCCAAAAAAATAGTAACAAGGGAGAGGAACAACCTTTACCATATGTTTCTCTCCCAACATTATTTTTAGTCATCTAAAGTTGTTTACAGGCTAATATTTTATTTCCCTCTTTTTACATTTTGTCAATAGCAAATACCACTACATCCTCACTGGAATTAACAGTTTGGGTTGGAAGGGACCTTAAAGACCACCTGGTTTCAACTCTCTTGCCATGGGCAGGGCTGCAACCCACCAGACCAAGCCACTGGCCCAAACTAAACCAGTTTGTATTTTTTAAACTAAGATGGAAATCTGAATTTATCTGATTTTGTGCTGTCAAAGGGAAGCAGGAGCTGTACACTGATTTGTGCTTGCTGATAACTTTTTTGTTCCACTCCTTTTTACCTGAAGGACAAGGGCTGTGCCACTTTAGGGAAAGTTCATTCTTAAGAAAGGCAAAATTTGGCACKGTTGCAGTCTAGAGGTGAGGGAACCTCTGTCACCTTCATTTTTTGACTCTCCTGATCTATACTGGTGTGCCACCATTGGATTTTAGAACTTTGACATTTTCAGAGAAATAATTTTTTTGCTCACGCATTTGCTTTTTAACCTTCTGGCGAAAATTAATGATTGTCTTCAAAGTTATACAGGCTCAAAGACATGTTTGGTGTGAGAGGGCTGCCTTTCAGCTGCATCTCCCAAGGATTTGCCTATTTCCCATTATCCTGCCAAACGTGTAAGCTGTTTAAACCCCTTAGCAGCTATTTACTACTCTGCCCTGTGCTAAAATTGAGAATCAATTTATTAGACACTGCTCATAACAGTATAGGACATCCATGGCCAAAATGTTTCCTCTAATGGTCCAGTTCCTCAGAGTTATTTTGTCTCAGGATGCCAAAGCTGAAGAAGCATTGTGCACATCCAMCTCCCCTGGCAATCGATAGGAGCCAAGACAAATCAGTGTGTGCTGCTGAGCTGACRAGACAGATCACTGCAGAGAGGGAGCACCATCCCTCTGCCTCCCTGATGGCAGGGGTGCCTGCACTGCCTCAAGGTCATGAGGAAAACCCTCTGGGGAGGCTGAGAGGGGTCCCAGGAGCCACAACCCAGCCCCATCAGCTCTGGCACGGCTCAGAACTGGCACAAAATCCTGTACATTTGAGGGCAATAAAAGCGCTCAGCCCCTCGCCACCCTCCCTGCAAAGCCTAAGTCAAATGGCCGCGCACAAACTCAAGGGGACACAAAGAATTTCTGGTAGGTTTTAGTCTGCTTAATGTGTTTTAGCTGGTCAGTAATTGAAATTCCCCCCAAATTCCCATTGTTTTCAATGAGAAATGATCCATTTACGTTCCAAAGTGATGTAAGTTCTTTATCATCCAAATATAGTAGGAGAGCAGAAAAGTTAATCTTGAACTAGCTTCATTAGAGACAGAATTTCTTTTCCAATTGTTTCTACTTCTTCCTAGACCACTTCTGTGGTGTATTACAATAATTCAGGCTTTGGAAATGGCTCTTTCCTCCAGATATATTTCCTCTCCCTCTTTTAGTGCCATAGGCTTGCTGCCTCAAAAGGCTGGGAACATTGTGGAAATACCWTTTTGTTGATTTTGGACTGGGTTTGTACTGCATCTCTTTGAATTCTTTTGCTGGGATTAAGTCCTAAAGGCAGCCAGATTACTGATTTTGTCTAAAAATTTGTTACCCTGGAAAATTTGTGCTGACTTTTTTGGTACTTACTAGCTGGATGAAGCGTCTTGTCACCTAACAGATGGAAGTTTGGTGTTGGACATTGCCAGTCCACTGCAGAAATGGAWATTGTCCTTAACATGGTTTGCAGCACGTTGCTTGTTTAATGATTTTGAAGTTTTTTTTGAAGTAGTATATTTTACCTTTAGTTATGACCTTTATTAATGTCACTGTGACAGCTACATTTTTGCCTCAGGTAGAGATTATTTATGGTGAAATCTGAAAAAACATAGATTAGATTGAAGCATATTTTTATCTGTCTCTGAAACAGCAATAAAGCCATGTGTTAGTGCAGGCAATTGTTTGKGCAGCTTTTCTGGGAAGAGTTTTCTACGTTAAGCTCTTAGGAGATTTACTTAATGAGAGTATGGACTCATTTGCTTCTTTCTGACACATCTTATTTTGATTATTCTGACGTCTATTACTTTGATTGCTGTGTTCACACTGCATGGCATCCACAGGGAGCCGCCAGGGAATATTCTACATATTGAAAGGGAAAAAAAAATTGATTGCCTAATATAGCTGAGGGACTGTAGTAGTCTGCTCTGCTCCTTTTGCTGGGTTTATATTAATTCATCGACTGAGAACGAGTTTGCTTATTCCCCTATTTTTGTTTTTTTTTTTTTCTATAAAGCAGCTTCCAAAAGCTGGATAGCAAATTATCTGCTTACCACAATAATGTAATGCATCTCCTGTGGTAGCTGAAGTGTTTTACAACTCAACTGTCCCTTGGCAGCTTTGAGTGCTGACTGGTTCAGTAAATTCCCCCTCCTGAAGCATTTCTTAATCATTTCAGCAGCCACTGCTCTTCCCCCTGTCTGTGAAATCTCTGTCATCATAACTTTGGGAAATAGTTAAATTTAAAGCAGGTATCCCAATAATTTATATGCACATACTGGTCAACTTTACCAAAACACAATTCCTATGAATTTGGTTAATAGAAGCTTAACCATGATTATTAAAAAAAAAAACCAAAAAAGCAAGAGCAAGAAAGGTAACAAAGAAAATCTTCAAATGATCTCAAAATACATCCAAATATTTTCTTGGCAGCCAGTACTCTTTTAGCCCAGTGGTTTACCACTAAGCCATTAAAAACAAAACAGAACAAAAAAACTCCTGAAAACAAAATAAAACAAAACAAACAAAAATACAAAACAAAAACCAAACAAACAACAAACAAAAAATCTCCACCTCTGTGTTCTGTAATTTTATCTACCTGGCTTTGGAAGGGAGAACTTGTCCAAACGTTATCTTTGCCCACAGATAGAAAAACTTGCTTGCTAGCTGTCTGGAATACAGAACTGGAGGGTGCCCCAACTTTTCCTCCTTCTCTTTCTGATAAGAAGAGGCAAAAAATCCCCCAGCCTTTCCCTCCACTTTTTAAATGGCTGATCAATTTATGTTCAATTTGTCTCAGAAGGCAAAATTCTGTCCAACAAAAATAAAGATGATACAAAGACAAGAGGGTTCTCAGAAGTTCCTGAATAGCTCTCTAATGAGTTTAATGGTAAATATGAAAAATTCTTTGGGATCTGAGCTAGACAATTCCTTCACAGAAATGAGCCTGCCTTATGTCAACACTTTCTTCCTTCTCATCTCCATTTGAGACTGTATTGTGCTGATGTTTGACCATCATGCAAACTTCTTATGGAATTGTATCTCACTGATATCCTGCAGGTCTGTATGAAGAGCAAAAGGTAAAATTCAGTCAGTGGTTTATTCAACACCGAAGCTAATGCTTTGTTTGCCATAACGTAATAATTAAAAATTTCTTTAGAATTAGCATATTAGAATTCACTGCATCCATCAGATGTGTTATTTGTTGATCTGGCCCAGGTACCAGATCAGACCAATTCACAAACATGATTCMGAGATTACTTTAATCTTCTTCGTCCCTTTCCTCCAATTATTTACTTTACAGTCAACTGTGGGCTTGCTATAAAACTCCTTGTCTGTGACTCAGCCTCCCTCAACAGCACAGCACAGATGCCTTGATTCACTCAGGCTGCCTTATCATCAGCTCTTTTCTTAATGGACTAGAGGAAAAAATGTAYAAAAATTCACAAAGCCATTTGCTCTGTTTTTCTATCAGATGTTAAGATTAAAGCTGGCAACAAAGACATAAACAGGATGAAATCTAATTAATTTGTTGGTTTTCCTTCTGCGAGAAATAGAAGGAAAATGAAGAGCAGGCTATTTCCTATCCCACTGTACCTGCAATCCCTCTTCAAATACTAAAATACATGGATATTTGATTTTCTGAGTATGTATAAAGTAGGATAAAGGTCTAAGAAATCTATCCTTTTCCCTTAGCTGGCCCAAAAGTTTTTGCATCCAACAGAGTCTTGTGAGTGCCAGACAACCACATCCCATCAACTTCCTGGAGCATTTGGGCTTCCTTTCTCCCGTATTATCCTTTAATATGGCAGATACTATCCCATATCTCCCATAATATCCTTTATTATCCTTTTCTCCCATATTATCCTTTAACTCACAACTGTTAAATATCCAAACCTTCCAGTTTCAGATAACTTTCAGTCTTTTGCCAGGTTCAGTTTTTACCAATTGATCATGCAGCAGAAATTCCCTGGGAAAGCCGGAGCGCCTCGGAGCATTCCCAGGCTGGAGCAAAGATGCCCTTGGCTCCCCCTGCCCTCGCTGGCTGTGGGCTCAGGGGCAGGACAGGCTGTGCCATCCCCTGTGGGCTCAGCATCTGCCCTCCCTGGGCTCATTTGTGCCCCTCAGAGCAAGGAAGCTTTGCCATTCYCTTGGGGCTCACAGCGCGTGGAATTTCTCAGTGCTGGATGTGCTCAGGATGMGGTTCGACTCAAGCCCTGTCCGGGTGTGAAGGCACTGGGCTCTCAGCACTGATGTGCTCAGGACAGCTGGGCTGGGGCTGCAGGCAATCCCTGCACAGCCCATGCAATTCCCAGAGGAATTTCACAACTCCTTGCTCCTCCTGACACGATTGCTGCCTCACAGTACAAACAGCTCTGACATAAATCATAAATCTGCTTCCTGCCCACCCCAGTCCCTCGCTGCTTCTCTGCCTTTCCCCAACAACTGATGTCTTCATCATGAAAATCCCCCACAGTTATTCCTGCTGCTTCCTAAAGTCTGCTATCCAGGAAGATTTCTTGTTCTGTTTGCCATTACCTCTGCTCTGCATGGGTGTGGAGACACTTTCTCTCATTAATGCACCTCTGACAACGTTATCCACCTGCTTTTTCCAAACAACTTCATCTTCTCTCTTACCTCTGAGCTTGCAGCTTTCCTCCTGAGATTACCAGGCTCCCCCATGAGGTGCTGGGAGGATGTGAGGGGACCTGGAGAGCTGTCCTTGGTCAGCCCCCCTGCTCCCAAGGCACAGAAACCCTCACAAGGGGAAAAAACCGTGTTGGAAGAAGGCAKAAAAAAAGCTGGAGGCAGACACCCTAAGTACCTGATTAGGTGGAAAACAATCAGCTCTGGAAACAAAATATCTGGGGTTTGTGGTAGCATCAGGTTTTATTTTTTTAAGACCCTTAGAAGACAACTTTATGCTGTTTTCAATGGGGCTAAACTGAGTATGGAACTAAAACTCTGCAGTCCTGAAAAAGGTGGCACAGGTGGGGAGCTAAGCACAGGGAATACCCCTCTGGCCTCCAGGGTTACCCCTGCTTCATGCAATAATCACAGCAATTAGTGCTGCAGCAATGCTGCAAGAAGAATTACTGTCACAGAAAATAAACCCCACAAATCACAGATACACCCATTAAGGGGGGGTTTTTGCCTCTGAATTCCATCACTGCTGTCACAGCCCAGCTCCTCACTGTGATTATCTGCATTATTACAGCTTATGTGACTGCCCAAAGAGCTCCTACTTCAGCATGARCAACCACTGCTGGTCCACACAGAGATATTTTCTTCTGTCTGATTGCTGCAGACAACTGCAAACATTTAAAAATTTTAATATTTTTCCACTGAGACATAACMAGGAGAAGCCCAAAGTGTTAACTGATATTTTGTTGAGCACTGCTGACAGGAAAGATGTTGTGTTTGAGGGTACAGGAACTGGATCAATCAATCTCTTCTGTCACAGACAGGTGCCCTCAGAGCTGCTCCATCGATTMTGCCACAGAGAAGATCTTATCTGAACTGCTTCACTTTCCATTAGCAATTAAATACATCTTGAAATGAGGGCTTTGGTGTCAGTGTCCCATGTGTGCAGGTATAAATACCTGTGATGGACAACAGCCTCAATCATTCTGTGGCATAATGTATATATGCTACTATTWAAAAAAAAATAAAAATAAAGCAGTTCTGGCATAGTTAGATGGACTAATCATCAATTGATCAATACATCTTATTTTGGTCAAAACCTTTTGCCCAAGTGCATGAGCCTTTAAATTCTTCCTTTCCCAACATAAAACCTTCACCAACAACAAAATTGGCATTCAAATTTCTATAAAAAGTTTCATTAGCAGCATGTAAAATAAACACTTAAAATTCCTGACCAGCTCTAACCAGAACATACCTGGTTATTTTTTTAGAAGAATAAACAAGCTGAATAAAAGGGGCAATACATTTCAATTTTAGTAATGATACTTGTTTGTGAGTCCCCAGCAATGCAGAAAGGAGTGATTTATGTTCATTTGTGCTTGGGAAGCAATGCTTTAGCACACCAATTTTCAACTTCTTTCTTTTAATCAGAGGTCCTTTCATGCCAAAAGAAAGCCATGGGCTATCTGCACCCCTCTATTGTTTTATGCTGAAGGGAAGGCATAATGCAACTAGATATTTTGCATGGAKAAAAAGGGATAACGAGAACCTAATGTCTACTTTACAAAGAGCATCATTTTGTTTGAGGCACAGGATTCCTTAATTTGGGATGTTCTGGGAGGGTCCTGGAGCTGGGGCAGCAGGCACAGCAGACAGGGATGTATTGGAGMAATTTCTCTGTGAAGGGCTGGGGGCTCTTGGCTTATTTGTGACATGAGCTGAAATCTGACATCTTAAGAGCCCTCATAACTTAAATAACATTTCAGCCTATAAAATATTCCTGGGAACACCTCTTTCCTAATATCAGAGGCTCTGAGCAAGGGGCTGGAAATATATTCTCTGCATCCAGAGTGGGCAGCTGTGGATTACAGAGGCTGCTCTTGATCTTGCTCTTTATTCATTTCCAATAACTTCTTCAAGGCCACGAGCTTATTCCTGCTCTTTAAAGCCACCTTCATTTCCTAAAGTGTTGCCTAGCACTAAAGTGCTCTGTTAAGCTGCTGCCATGTTTTTCCATTCTGGTAGAAATTATTGTTCTATATAGTTTGATTTTAAGAGTGCCTTCTGGCATCCATTTGGGGAAAAGGCACTACATAAAAGCAAAATCAATACAAGGGACAGTTATATTTCCTGAGCTTTTTCATTAGCTGTAAGATATATACATTCAAGGAGGGGGGAGGAAAGAATGTCATTTCTACCCAAACTGAAGGGGGACAAGACAAAGCGTGGGAGAACTTGCATGAATGTTCACTGATGGCAGCACAGACTGTGCACGGGCAGATCTCTGATYTCAGCACATCCAAACACCCCTACAAACACTGGTTTCTCCTGTGACAGGCATCAAGCCACTGGAAAAATGCAGAAATAGATCTATTTTAAAAAGAGATTGATCCCTTGATTTGTTCTTAGTGTTTGTTAAAGCCAAACTGACCATTGGCTGAATATCCACAGGTAAACTTTGCCTCTGTTCAGCACCAAGAATTTGGCTTGGCATCATTTTATTGTTCTTCATTCTTTCTCAAATCCCCTCTGAACTCAACCCATGTGTATCATTGCTCTTTTCTCCCAAAATATCCTGAAATATTCATCTTTTGACCTGAGCAGACTGTCCTTAGGTAATTCCTCATCACCTCACATGATATATTTTCTAAGATTTGCAAGCAAAGAGCTGGAAAAATTCTGAAAAGCTGTAATCTGTATTTCTACAATTTTGAACTTAAAGATATTGTAGTAAGTTTTTATSAGAATCAAATCATTGCCGCTTGGTTAAAGCCCAGCTGAAAAATTAAAATTCAGACTGCTAAATTAGCCAGTATTCTGACACAGGTTACCAAAGCAGAAAGGCAAACATCTTATTTTAGCTTGGAGTAAAATTTCAAATCACAGTGTCCATTCAGTATCAGCATGCAATTATGGGAGCGAGGAATTGCACACAAGCCTTTCTTTTTTTCACTCTCTTTTTTTAAATAAAGGCCTTCTACAATGGCATTTTCATTAGCAGGAAATACCTGTTGTCTGTAGAAAAATAATTTGTCTTGCTTTTTGAAGACTAAATTACCTTCTCTAAAAGATTAGCTGAAAACCACTGTATAAATTCATAGGCATTCCACGTTAAATAACAAAAGTTTTGCTTCTTTCTGGTGACCCCTAGTGATGCATTTTGTGGGAGAGTTCAAAAGTAAACCCAGCATGTTATTTACTTCTGAAACGCAGATAAGGCATCTGGAAGATTTTATCTGTGTGATTTTGCCGCTAGCCCATAATTCAGGGAACTGGAAAATAAAGGCCCAGGAAACTTATCAGTGTGTGATTGTTGATTTGAAACCCAAGTGGAGCTGGGGAGGAACGTGAGCTGGCAGGCACAGACAGCACCCAGCAGCAGAACAGCACCTGGGGGACAGCCACTGCCCAAAATCAGCCTCCTGGGYTTAAGGGACCACTTTCATCATGTGCATATCACCAAGAAGTTTTTACGCAGCTCTGTCATATTTGCCTCATGATCTCAGTGTTGCAGACATCTTCTATGAAAAATATTTTCTTTAAGGTTTTTCCTCCTGGGAAGCTGAGAAGCCTCAGGAACAAAATGTAAACATTGATTATCTGCTGCTGTGGAATGCAACAGSTGSRTCTGTGATTGGTCCATGTTGATTGTTTCTAATTAATGGCCAATCACAGTCAGCTGGCTCAGACAGAGAGTCTGAGCCACAAACCTTTGTTATCATTCCTTCTTTTTCTATTCTTAGCTAGCCTTCTGAGGAAATCTTTTCTTCTATTCTTTTAGTATAGTTTTAATATAATATATATCATAAAATAATAAATCAAGCCTTCTGAAACATGGAGTCAGATCCTTGTCTCTTCCCTCRACCTGAGACCCCTGTGAACACCGTCACATCTCAGTGCTGTTATTTAAAGAAACTCCCATCCTGTTTTGGCTCCTCTCAGGGCTCTCAGTGAGGTAAGACAGTGAAACAGACAAGAACTGGGCAGCAAAATGGGAGAAAAAGCGGCCATTGAGTAGAATTTGATTTTTATTTTCACAGATATCCAACATAGAGATCAAAACTTATTTCAAGCTTATTTATATCATGAGGGTGCAGCAGAAGGCTGCCYCTCTCCCTGTCTGCCTGCCCGTTCTATTCCATGACTGAGAGGCAGAGCTTGCTGAGCAGTAAATCCAGCAGGAGAGTGCTCCTTGCTGCATTCCAGGCAAGGGCTGGGTGGCCTCCAGCCAGCCCTGCTCCTGCTCCTGCAGTCTCACACTGTGGCCCATACAAGAGGAATTCACAGAATTCACAGAACGACCCGGTTGGAAGAGACCTCCGAGATCATGGAGTCCAAGCCAGCCCCAGCACCCCAGCTGAACCCTGGCCCCCAGTGCCACATCCAGGCCTTGTTAAACACACCCAGGGATGGGGACCCCACCACCTCCCTGGGCAGCCATTCCAGAGCTTGATCAGGAGACATTTGTGTGCCCAAGCCACTCTGCTCAAGCCAAGGGCGGTGAGAGGAGCTTTACAGAAGGTTTTGGTGCTGTTGTGCCTCCCATCCCTGTCCAGGGGCTCTGCTTCCTTCCTGCCCTGCCTCATCCCACCTGSTGTTCTCCAGCTCCTGCTCAGTCTTTTCCTTGGATATTTTGTCTCTCCCAGCATTCTTTTTCCAAGCAAAAAGGGTAGGAAAGCATTTCTTGCTTCATCTCTAATCACAGAATGACCAGGTTGGAAGAGATCTCCAAGACTGAGTCCAACCCAGCCCCAACACTCCAACTAAACCCTGGCACCCAGTGCCACATCCAGGCTTTGTTAAAYACACCCAGGGATGGGGACTCCACCACCTCCCCAGGGAAACCATTCCAGAACTTTATCATTCTTTCTGTAAAAGCTTAATCATAGCAGCAAGGTGGAACTTTACATTTTCAGCAGTTCTTTAGCATGTCTCTGTACCCTGCTCAAACAATTGAGTCTTGGTTTGATAGCACATGAAAATAGAAGAGTGTGTGTCTAATTTTAAACTTGTGTTGTTTAACATGCAATACCATGGGAAATTCAAGGCTGTTGGTCCTGTCCAGCTCCACTGATTTTCACTGGGAACAGAACAGCCTTACAGTGAACAGAGTTTGGCTCATTTTTTCATTGTAACAGCTGTCCTCAAACTCATTTTCATTTAAAAAAAYCTTTGAGATCAGCCTTACATGTCACAGATTCCCCTTTGCATAGTTTTACATTTTTTTCTCCTGAATCAACCTATTGAAAAAMTAACATTCATCATCTTGATATCTGTATTACTAAGGCAAAGGAAGGCAAGAAAATTCCCCTTCTGTTTTTATAGCAGAAAATTTATTGCAGGTTGCCAGAATCTGGAGTGATTAAGTCATATTAAAGACATTTCTGTCTTCTGAAATTTTATATTTGGTTAAAGAACACATTTTGATCTTGTATGTGACAATATTTCTTCACTGTAATACAAATATTTCCGTCCTTCCCCAATGGGTCATGATGAAGTCAATAAAATATGCAGAGAAGAAATGCAAGCAGCGTTTGGCTCAATATAAAGATTGATAATGTAACCACCTAAAAAAAGTACTTTTTATCATCATAAGTCTCTCCTGGTTTTTTATAGTTTCCAGTGAGCAAAACAATCCATCATACTTGAACTTCATACACGTTCCTGRAGCCAATATTTAGTACAAGTCAATTTTTAATTATGATATTTTTATAAAACCTACAATTTATTTCCTGACTTTGTAAAATGCTTTAAACAGCAAGTCATGGATATAAATTATGCAAATCTCGAGGGACCCCAGATTCATTAATCTGACTRGATTCCACAGCAAAGCAGAACACAGCACAATTGCCTGGCTCTCCCTCTGACACCCCAGAGCAGCAAAGATGGGTACAGCAGAGAGGCACAGTGGGAAATCACCATTTTGCTTTACAGCAGAGTGATTTTTAACCTTTTGAATAAAGTGCCCATTGTGCTTAGAATACCTGTTGCACTCTCACTTTTAGGGCTAAAGGAAAATGGGTCTTTTGAGAGTGAAAGGAGTACAAAGGTCCTCATCTCCAGTASTGCACAAAGAGCAGCGAACCCCTACTCCAAACCACTGAGTTTGGAGTCAGACTGTCCATGAACTTGTGCCTGTGCCATTCCTACAGAAGGAAATCTGCCCAGGARGGCTGAGAGCCCTTTGGGAGCAGCAGCCTCGTGCTGGCTTCCCYCCGACTTTCTGTTTTGAAGGGAAACCAAAAACGTCACTTGTGCCAAGCCCCTTGCCCGTGGCCTTTTACTGCCRCAGCCCAGAGGCTGCAGAGCTGCTGGAACGGCTTTTCCCCCAGCCTGTGTGAAGCACAAACTCTCTTTTCTCCTTCCCATCTCCCATCCTGCTCCTTTCCCAGGCGATCTCACCTCTCCACACCCAGCACCTGCTCCTCCCACTTAAGCCAGCTTGTCTGTGCCTCCTTTAAAACATTTTTTTGTTGTTTTCCAGCTGTTGTCTCTTTTGGTGGCCACCCCAGTCCTGTCCAGCTGCTGTCTCTTCAGGCACAGCTGTGCTGGCTCCATCCCCATCCCCKGCTTTGTGTGCATGGGCATGGCCTGCATCCTTCTGGAGCATTCAGCTGTGGCAAGGACAACCACACAGCTCAGGGATGGGTGAGGATAATTTTTGCTCAGGCACAGGAGAGAGAATCACAGGATTTACCCTGGGCTCTTTAACAAAAAGAGCATTTTGTGTGTCTCTATTTATTTAAAAGTAGGATGGGGTYATTGTCTGGGTCTGCATGAACTAACATCACCCAAGTTCCTGGAGACCAAAGAGAAGGGGAACTTTTGGAAGGCAAAGCACCCTGGCTGTTAATCCTTTCCAGCTTCTCTGGCTTTCAGCTCCTTTCCTTTCACTTTGTGAAAGTCTGTGCAGGAGACCAGCAGGTGAGAGGGAGCAACTGCAGCATCTGAGGCTGTTTGCTAAAACAGCAAATCTGTAGCTGGAGAGTAGAGCACAATAGCTTAAAAGGAAAAAAAAAATCCTACGGCTTTTTTACCTTTCCTAGGGGACAATTCCCACACATCCCATTCTTTTTCCAGCACTTGAAACAGTTTCTCTTCATATTTACAGAGTAAGATATACAGTCGGTGCTTCAGTTCATATTTTCTGAACTTCAGATGCTCTTCTCCATATTCAAATATCTCACAGGCAAATGCATATCCTTATTTATGCTTCTTATATTAACCCAGTTACATGGTGACTATAAAATTCCATAATAAGAAATAAGAGCTCTCATTGCACATTCACAAAGCCCTCCAAAGAACAGAGGAAGAACAGGCCATAAGCCTCATAAATCCAACTTAATTTATTCATAGGAAGAGTGTAAAAATTGGATATTTTTATATTCCAGGATATTTATGATAAGATGGTGAACGTATAAACCTCCCCCAACAATAATTCAATAATTGATGATAAAATAACAAAATAGATAACAGGTTTCAAAATACTTCCATCAGAAGAGTGAAATATTGTAAACAATAACATGGTTTGCAAGCATTCWATCAAATCTGCAGTGGGTGAGGGCRAGAATATATTTTCAAAACTTTCAGAGCTCTCTGATCCCCTGATCCAGAATCTTCCAGCTTCACTGCTTCAGTGTCTGAAATCATATGCAGRCATTTTCCTTTCATTAAATATACCCAAGTAACCTGGGGGGAGAGATTCTKGCATCATGGTCGTTTTTGGTCTCCAGAAAGTTTTTCAGGGATTATAGCCACAAGAGAAAGAGGGTGGTAGGAGAGACCTGTTTTCCCAGTCAGTGTGGCTGGGGGTATCTCTGGTTTTTTTGCCTGCCACACAGAGGACTTGTTTTGGTCACACCCATGTTCTGAGACAGAGAAAAGAGAGCATTTGGCCAATGCCAGCACACAGAGCTCCCTCAGTGCCAGAAGCCCCTCCTGAACCAACCATGCCATGGCTCTTGCTCAGGTCAAGTCCCCTGCTAGAGAGGCAAGGGACAAATCCATCTTGGAAAAAAGATATTTTTCTCAAATCACCTAGATCTTTACCTTTCAAAATAAAGAAATTCCCCGTTTTTCACCTCAAATACGTGGACAGATGTTGCTCTGAAGGCAGATGTTTTCACCACATTCTCCCCTACCCAAGTTCCTCTCCCTGCTATGCACGTATCAGCAACACAAAATGCATCCTCGCTTTCCCTTTTGCTGGGCTAAGCAAATTAATTTCAACCCATACTTTAAAAGCAAGGTCTTCATTCTCCTGATTACCCTAATAGCCTTTCCCACTGCTTGTGCAAATCAGAACAAGCAGGCAGGGATCCAAATGAGCTCTGTACAGTGGCACTAATTTAACTGTTGCTCTACTGCATTTCCAGCACTGAGAGCGGCTTTTCACATTGCAGTGGGAACAGTCACCTTGTGATCAGATAGCACAGCCTTTTTTTATTGACCCAATTCTATTGTTAATTCTCAGGCTTGCTAATGTACTGCTCTGCCCTGGGAGTGTTCAAGGCTCATTTGTATGTGAGCAGGACTTAAAAAGGGTTTTTGGAGATGGTTCTGGATAGCTGCGTATAAGACATGTGCCTGCTCAATTCAATAGGATTTGCTGGAGGAAGGAGGGAAATGAATGTGCAGCAACAAAAGGAAATTCTGTGACTCAGCTAGAAAGGCAAAAAGCAGGAATCCAGTAAATATCAGTCTTTAGGATAATAGCTTTCACTGCTCAGCTATTCTTCACAGGTTCCTTATCTAAAGCCTCACTGAGTGGCACTCACTGAGGAGAGAGAATTCAACCCAGGGAGCCTCACAGGAGAAAAGGATGCACACTCTGGGCCCACTTCTCAACCACTCAACAATTATGAATGCTTTTTCTTGATCATTTAGATTAGATATCAAGCAAACAGGACTTTCCTATGTGGAAGCAAGGTTCTAATTTACAGTATTTCTGCTTATGGAACCTATTTCTCCCGTTTAAGATTGTTCAAGTGTTTGTCAAGGYCAGTTTTCTGTCAGGGGCCAACAATGCAAAATTTGTGCTTGTGTGATTATGAAACTCCTCCTGCTGCTCTCAGAAACTGCAGCACAAGCAATCATTCCTGCTTTGTTCTTCCCCATTTAAGTGGCTGTGAAACACTCCWCAAAATGCAAATGCAGATCCTCCTTCTCCTTGCCCGACAGCAGCTCACAAAACTGATGGGGAATCTCTCCACMGCTCTACTTTATTTTATTTTTTTTCCCCCAGGCCTCCAGGTGAGTCTATCTTTCTCTGGGAAAGATAAGAATCCCTGCCTGCCTTTTTAAAATCCAGCTTAGGGAGCAGCAGCCAGCACCACCAAAGTGCCTGTAGTGTCAGAACCCAGGACATCCCTCTGGCTGTCCAGGATGGCCAAGACCCCTGCCAGGGG
>JACDOX010000036.1:2224342-2244531 GCA_014549065.1 Cardinalis cardinalis
TTYCMAMSTWTYYTSRGGWCACTGTGAGCAGCCAGAGATCCTGACACTGCAGTTTGCCTGCCTCCACCTCCCAGAAGAGCATGTCATCCACAGGTCTAGGAGGGACCAATSCCACCCTTTTTTTCAAAGTCAAAGAGGGGTTTTGAAGCAGCAGAACAACAATCCCATAGCCCAGATGGCCKTGGAGATCACCACAAGATCCTTCTCCCTGGCTGTGTATTAAATATAGGAAAGTCAGACTAAATATAGACATGTTGAAATAAAACACCTCTTTCTAGAGTGAATTAGATAATAATTTTACCCAAGAGCTGAAGGAGAAGATTACTTATTGCTGTCTGATGTCTGCATAGAGCCACAGTTTCATCTTRATGATGCTCTGGCATTCACACTCCAGCCCTCAGCAAGCACTCACAATTAACATAAAAAGGGTCCTTCTTATGCATTAGTTTCTGTATTTGACTTGAAGAGGCAGATGAATAAAAGTAAATAAATGTGAACTGTTAAACCATGGGACTCCATACAGTTCTGGAAACAGGAGATGGAAGTTTTAATTGCAGACAGAAAGATTTTGAGATYACTGAGCTCGCTCCCATCCGACACTAATGGCTGTGGTTTCCCAAATCAAACCCCAGAATTTACAGCCAGGCTCAGCACCCACTCTGCTCAGATCCTTTTCCACGAGCAGTAATGACCACTAATGAAGCAGCCAAAAGCCCAGGTGGCTCTCCTGCAAATGTACATTTCAGAGCCCCAGACCTGATCCTGCAGCTGCCAGCTTCACCCTGGGAAAACCATTAGCAGCTGGCTTCACGTCTAGGAAGAGAAAATGAAATATGTTGCATTTTCACAGCCATCAATCAGCAGATGCAGTGCCAGGAAAGCTTCATAATGATGTAGATATCACCAACTGATTTTACAAAAATGGGAAAAAAAGTATTTTTTGGAGGAAAACGTGTGCAAAAAATACCCAACAACAGATGATAGTGCACACTTGTGTGTGGTGTGATCCTTCCTTGCTTGGACAGGAGAGGATTGAGGTCAGAAAGCAGASAGACAGGGCTCACCCTGCTCCTGAAGGATGGCAGCAGGAGGGCACATTTCAGCCTCATCACCCCCTCGCTGGAGCTATGGCAGGGGCTCAGCCCCAACCTCACATGATTAAAGGAGTGTCTTTCCCTGCCCTGCTGAGCTTCCTATTATTCTGTGGAGAAGAGAGTTCTGAGAGCAGAAAACCTTAAAATGGAAAAAAAAGATGGAACTTTGGAGTTGCACAATGATGCAAGTAAGCCCAGAAATCAATTTAAAGAAAAAAAATCAATGAATAAAATGTCACTTTTGGCATTTGATTGGGTTTCCTTTTCCTTAATGTTCTGCAAAATGGCTGAAAATTATCAGCAGCATCACTGCTCCTAAGAGTTGTATTTCCAAATGTTTTTTTCTGCTTTTACCCCTTTTTATTATCTTCACTGTTTTCCTGAGAGAGAGACTGCAATGCCTGGCATGACTCATGCTGTGAGCAATCCTTCTGTGAGAACTGAATGAGAACAGGCTGATAACAAGGGTGATTTCATTAAAAAGAGCTCAGCCCGGTGCCTGGTTCCACGGGAGGCTACTGAAATTATGCATGCAGAACCCCAGCTCCRTCATATTGGCTCAGCTCATGTTTTCCATGGCACAGGAGAAAGTCCCTTTGTCAGCTCAGTGGAGAAAGTTTGGAGATGATTGAGGTAAAGCAGCAGGAGGAGACCAATGTGATTAAGTCCCACGGCCAACCGCCCATGTATGACACGGTGATGGAGGGGAAAGCAGAGGGCAAAATAAAGTTAAGTCAAAAGGACACAGGAGACAAGAGGCTGCACATACAGGACATGGAGAGGATGCACAGAGAGCTGGTTTGTGCAGCAGGCAGAGTGCAGAATTGCCATGCCCTGTATTCAGAAATCTCCTGTTAATATTGATGGGAACTCTGCTCTCGCTAATGCTGGAATGGACAGTCTGTTTAGTGAGCAGGCATGGAGAGAGGCATGTTTAATTAATTTTTCAGTCATGGGCAGAAAGGTCAGATGACAGCCTGTGAGTAAAATCCCCAGCAGCCAGATTGGACAAGAGAATTTTAAAAAAAGTACAAGGGCAAAAAAAAAAAAGTATTTGAGAGGAAAGCAAGGTCAAGTCTGGACTCACTCTGGTGGTTGTTCACACCTCTCCAGCAGAAAATAAGGTCTTAATTTTGCTGCAGGTCACCAGGTAAGAGCAGCCTTATTGCAGGAAATCCTGGTCACTTCAGAGACAACACATTTCGCTTTAATTGTTCCCTCTGGGTACAACAGTGCAGACACAAGTCACAAAACAGATGCTCACATGAGACCTGGTACCAGCACTGAAGAGAGCAGCGCTGCCTGGCACAATCAGACACCCACCACCCACCTCAGCAGTGGAAATGGCTACAAATTCATGTGTTCACTGAGAATATTCATTATTCTGTCCTTTTCCAGTGGATAAGCATGGAACAGYGACAGCTGGAGGTACAACCCCAGGCAGGAGGGAAAGACCCAACTCCTTCCAAGGCAAGGAAGCACTCAGTGCCCTGCAGAAGCTGACAGGACAACAGCTGGCTATTCCTCATGGCCAGAGATGGTGGAGAAAAAGGGAGAGCAGACTAAGCAGGGCTGGAATAGGGTTAGCCATGATTGAAGTGCTGAGACGCCTTGTCTGGTGATCATTGTTCACAAAGCTCCTTCACCCTGAAGAAGCTGACTGCAGCAGACATCTTCTATGAAAAATATTTTCTTTAGGATTTTTCCTCCTGAGAAGCTGAGAGGCCTCAGGAACAAAAATGTAAACAATGATTATCTGCTGCTGTGGAATGCAACAGGTGGATCTGTCATTGGCCCATGTTGGATGTTTGTAATTAATGGCCAATCACAGCCCAGCTGGCTCGGACARAGAGTCCGAGACACAAACCTTTGTTATCATTCTTTCTTATTCTATTCTTAGCTAGCCTTCTGAGGAAATCYTTTCTTCTATTMTTTTAGTATAGTTTTAATATAATATATAWCATAAAATAATAAATCAGCCTTCTGAAACRTGGAGTCAGATCCTCATCTCTTCCCTCATCCTCAGACCCCTGTGAACATGGTCATACACTGACAGGACACTACCAGGGCAGAGCAAATACTTCCCCTTCCATCTATCAACACATCAAGCCACAGGGGGAAGTTCTCACCAACCAGGAAACCCCAAATSTGCAGCTGCAAGCCCAAATTGCACCTCTGCAATTTGCTCCTGGCACCTGTCAATGGTGATCCAGCCCCTGTGGCACCACCAAGCCCTGATTTCTGCAGGACTGGTGCTTCCTGCAGCTCCCAGGACAGGTGGCAGAGCAGTGAGCCAGCATTTCATGTCACTCTTATTGTGAGCACGTGGCTCTAATGCATGTATTGCTCAAAGTAGCAAAACTCATCGTGGAAATGCCATTTATTTCCAGACATTATAATAAAGAAGAAAAAAGCCTAACTGGGTACTTAATTTTGCAGTCATTAATTTACTTTCATGGCCTTTGTAGGGTGAAGGCAAAATAATATCAATGTTAAAGGCAAAGGGGAGTAATGCAGATCCATTAAGAGGGAAAAAGAGCAGGTAATAGAAAGGGAACCTAAATGCATTCAAAATCTTTTTTTTTTTGCTTCATTTTTCTCAGAGACATTTCATTACAATCAGATATTTAGCAGTTTATTTCAAGACCTTAATAAGAACACAAGGCACAAAAATGAGAGAAAGAGCTAAAAATGAGTATACCACCATGAGTAAAAAACCAAATCATTAGGAAACAAAAGTTGCCTTCAAAAATGAAGGCAGAACTTCTGACATCCAAAGGGCAAAATCAGAGGCAAAAATTCAGTGCTTAACAAGAAAAAGCAAAAAAAAAGATGGTTTGAGATGCTCCAAACCAGCCAGACTGCCTTCCATGCMGGTTCCTCCTAATGATTTGCAACTTGCAGAGATATTAGGAAAAATTAAGACTGGAATTTGTTWGTGAGCACAGTGCACATAAAACACAGCAACCCATTAGACCTGTGCACGTGGATTTGAAAGGCCACAGCTGGACTACTGTGACTAATTTTGATCATCCTGCTGAAATAAAGCYGGACAAATTAGAGGCAGTTCAGAAAGAGAGCTGCAATGCTAACAAGGGACCTGGAAATGTGACCTGAAAAGAAAGTGAAAAGGAAATGGGCTTACCTCAGAGAAGGGAGCACTGGAAGGGGCTGTGGTTATTCTCCTTACATGTGGAGCAGGGAGGCAACAGCTGGCTATTCCTCATGGYCACAGATGGGGGAGAAAGAGGGAGAGCAGCCTGAGCAGGGCTGGATCAGGGTTAGCCATGGTTGAAGTGCTGAGACGCCTTGTCTGGTGATCATTGTTCACAAAACTCCTTCACCTGGCACTGGAAGGGGGCACAGAAACCCCACAGGTGCATGGATTAGCAACCTTAAATCCTGCCTCAAAAAACAGGAAAATAGGGAAAAAGCTGGATTATTAAGAGCCAGTTGCAGCATGTGAGCCAATTCTTACAGCATTACTGGTCTAGTAAGAGGCAAGTGTGAGGTGTGGGGTATCCTGCCTCCACCAGCATCTCCAGGACAAGGAGTTAATTGTTTTTGTTAGTTTGTAATTGCAGAGACAGGGAAATAGGGCTGAGTGTGCCCCATCTGCTGAGGTGTCTGACCCCTGAAGCCAGAGCTGCCTGAAGCAAAGCAAGCACAGAGCTGCTCTTC
Source organism: Cardinalis cardinalis (assembly GCA_014549065.1). Taxonomy (NCBI): domain Eukaryota; kingdom Metazoa; phylum Chordata; class Aves; order Passeriformes; family Cardinalidae; genus Cardinalis; species Cardinalis cardinalis. The sequence goes on from JACDOX010000036.1 coordinate 2,229,118, forward strand.
CCTTTCATGAAAAGCACAGAGACGTTTTTCCCCACTCTTTCACACTGAAAGGAAACACATTCTTTTGAAATGTTTAGTAAAAGCACACAGGAAGAGAGGGAAAGGGAGAAAGATCCTTTTCTCCTCCCCTTTCCCCACATCCACAACCCCCTAGCAGACACCAGCCCAGGAGATAGTGACRTTAATTTGGGAAGTTTTGCTCAGGCAGACCCAGAGCAGAGCCCAAGCCCCTCATTTTGTGTTTTCTCATGTCCTTTGATTGCRCCAAAGTGCAGAGCTTTCTCCCTTTTCTTTTCTCCCTTTTTGCCCTCCAGCAATTCTGTACTAAAAAATCACACAACAAGCACTTCAGTGGAGAAACACACCCTGTGAAAACCTCAGCTGTGGCGAGCCAACGGTTTCCAACAGAGGGGGAAAAAAAAAAAAKATTTCCATCAGAAAGCTCCCAGCCTGCTCCAACACCAAGATTCCAGAGGCAGCCAACTTTAAGTGCCTCGTATTTCTGCATATCAGGGTCGTCAGTCAGGCACCCAGAAAACAAGGAGCACAGGAGTGATGATCACCCCTGACACGGCTGGAGTGACTTATCCAGCATGACACAGCCCTGGTGGCAGCCCTATCCATCACCTCCCCGGGCCAGCATTCCTGGAGTCGTTTTTTCCCTCCAAAACATCAATACTAGCTAACATTTTTTAAACACTGCCATCCATTTCAGTCAATCTTATTCTTCATAATTTCGGTTTCTTTCTGTTGGGAAATTGGAGTGTATTTCACAGTGTGGAGTGTCAGGAGAACAGCTGCGCCAAAGAACAACATCCTTTCCCCTGCCACTTATATTTGTTTGCTCCAGCAAGATGTACACAGTCACCCCAGCAAGAGATTAACTGTTCTGATGCACCACCACAGCCTGAGCACCTCCCAGACATACTAAAAACCTCAMCATTCAAAACCTCTGCAGGAGCAGAAATCAGATCTTTCAGTGGTTTGATCTTGCTGCCCAGCCTTCTGCTGTTTTTTTCCTTCCTTCGCGACATTGGATCATTTAGATAAAATCTTAATGGAGAAGCTGCTGCTTGGCTAGGTTCTCCATGCCATTGCCTTGGCCTATTTATATGCAATAATCTCCCCAAGAGCTTATACTTTTCACTTTTATCAGGCAAAAAGCATGCTGCAATTAACATGTAGTATCTCACTCTATTTACTTGCTACTGAATCCAAATACTCAGGGGCAAGCTGTTAGCAGGGAGAGAGTAAAACAAGCACAGAAAATCCACGCCAAGCCCTGAACAGACAGGGGTGTGAAGAAGCCCCCATGTAGAGCAGCAAGGGAATGCTTGGAATCCTCTCCTCAGARGGACCTGCAGATATTCCCATGAGGAGCCCAGCTCCAGCACTGGGAGCTGCTCAGAGAGAGAAGTGCTTTGCCAGAACAACCCAAAAAAACCCCAAAACGACCCCAAACAAGCTCTCTGCTGAGAGCACACACCCAGCAATTGGGCATCCCTGAAGTTCACAGAGTTATCCCGTGTGTGACAATCCCTGGGGGTGCTGTTGGATGCAGGGACATCCAAGGACCTTCCCCAGTCCTTTCCTGCCCTGTTTGCTTTGACCTCCCATTGCAGTGCCCAAGTGTCCCACRGCTCCTTGCTGCTCAGCTTGGAGCTCAGGACAGCAGGGACAGGCATCCCAGAGCATCCCTCTCTTTCTCCTTCTGGCAAGGTTTTGCCTTGTGGACAGGGATTTCCCCCTCTCTCMGTGTAAGAGGTGCTAACTCAGCTGTAGTGTTAATTTTGCTTGGGCCAGAAGAAGTGATTAATTGGTTTATTCTGTTTAATCTTGACATTGTTTGTTAACAGGTCCAACTTCTGCTTGATCTGGCAGGAAAACAACTCCTATTTTAGTTACTTTAAATATATAATAACTATATAATATAGTTGTTCTGCACCTATCTTTTAAAAAGGGTGAAAAACAGTCTCCTCTGCATACTTCATGTGCACACTCATATGATGACATGTCAGTTCTTTACATCCCACTCTCAGAGGAAAGGGGATTTAGCTTAATGACTATTTGCAGAGGCTTTTGCAAAGAGCTGGGCTGCCATTTCTCATGTAATCACAGCCAAAATAACCTGCTGTTGTAAGGAATCTTGGAAAGGACTTTGGTGATGTGAAAATACTGCAAATCATTATCACAAATAAGATTTAATCTGTATAAAAATCTATGTCATTCTTGGCATGTACCCACAAGGTCTATCTCCTAAGAAAAGGTTTGCCTTGAGGGAGAAAAGGGAATTTGTCCTGCCTTAGAAGAGGATTTTAAATGATGGGACACGTTCCAAGAACAGGTCTGAGAAGAAAATATGGAGACTGCAACCCTATGATCAGAGCGATAATGTTTTTTTGGTCCCTGATTAAAGGGAAAAATTCCACTTTGATGTGCTCTCTGCAGCCAGGAGTCATGATGAATAAGCAACAAATGCCAAGAAATGGGCTTGAGAGAAACACAGAAATTAACTGGGGCTCGTGGCCACTGGAGTCAGGCCTGCCCTGCCTCACCCATGAGACCCCAATGTCAGGTCAGACTGGCTGCCATCAACACATTTTCACTGGGACCATGAAGAACTGCAACCCAAAAGGTCTGAAATGGTGGTAAGGGCAGCTGCCTCTCAGGATGGATGAAGACTGTGGTGCTGTTGAAGAAATATGTAAAACTCTTGCAGGAGTATCGAGGGGAGGTGTTCATTTAGGTGCTTGTATTGTATGGGAGATAAATTACAATTAGACATCCTTGCTTGAGGTGATTTGCATTTTGGACCTGGCTGTCTCACAGCCAGAATTAAAAAAAAAAAAAAAAAAAAAAAAAAAAAAGAGCTCATCCTAAAGCATTTCATGTGAATGAAGGAAACAGAGATAAGGAAAACAAAAACACAGGGATAATTCCCCTTGGAGCAAACCCAACACTGTGAGGGCCCTTGGGAGAGTGTTTTGGGTTAACAGGGGGTTCAAATGGCACCAGAGACACCTTTCCCCACATCAGCAAGATCTACCACAATTTCATTTTGAATCTGACAAGCTCTTTAGCCTAGAGAAAAAGAGCTATATTTTTCTGAAAGTTTAATTTTTTTATCCTTTCAATGTCTTTGCAAACGAAATGCCTCAATGCCTCCTGCTTACAAAATGTTTAATTTTAGGCTGGCGAGGAGTTTAGCTTGAATTTCAATATTATCAATCATTCTTTGTGATTTTAAAGATTTCATTTCTCTGGGAAATTGGAAGGATTATACTTTAGATGGAAAAAAGTAACTTTTCCTCAGTGGACCAGTGAATTGCAAATCATCTGCACACTAAATCTTCTGTATGCTGGTAACATCTGTTCAACAGTTGCCTTGTTTCAAAATTTACAGCAGCACACCACGATAGCCATGTCTTTCTGTCCCTCCTACATGCAATCCTTCACTTTCTGCTTTGCTCTGGGAGCTGTCTGTGCTCATATTATTGCAGCAGAAAAATGCAGAACATTAGCATCTGTTAATCCTTTCATACCTCAAGCCTTCACATGTTTGTCCAACTCTGCTTTTCATTGTGCCTTCACGCCTCTGGAACAGCCTCAAAATTCCAGATACAGCAAAATAACCCATGAGTGTATCCTGGCCCTGTGGTGCTGCTGGGGGGCTGCTTTAGAATTAAGATAATTCAGTGGTTTAAGTGTGTTTGCTGGATCCCTAGGAGCAAACTTTTACCCCACTTTGCAGGGATTTAGCCATTCAGATGTCATTAATATCCAGCCATGCTGCTGAATCTACATGTTCTGTAAGGGAATAACCTAGATTTGAGTGCCTTGCTTTGCAGCAGACATTTATTTCAGCATACAATAGAAAGGATGAAATGGAACTTGACTTTAGCCCACAGTGCTACTGTGGCATGACAGGGGAGCAATGAGAGGCTGAGGAATATCTAGCAGAGACCTTCACAGTGAATTTGGACCCTGGATTTCCTTCCACACCACATTTTAAAGCCTTTGTGGGTTAAAAATAGAATCCTAGAGTAGCCTGAATTGGAAGGGACCCACAAGGATGATGGAGGGAGAGCTGAGAGATCATCACAGAGAGCTGCAGTCCATGGCAAAAAGGGTAAGCAAGCTCAAGTGGCATGGGGTGAGAATGAGAGTCCAGCGAGAAGGCATTTTTGTATTGGACATGCAGGTTTTCTTCAAGAAAATATGTATTTTATAAACAGGATTGAATATGCATCTGTGAAAAGAAAAACTCAAAGAGAAGAAAAATTCAAAGAAAAGAAAAATTCAAAGAAGGGGAACAACATTGGAAGTTGGCAAAGTTAGAGCATTTATATTTATATTTAAATAGTTAACAAAATTACAGAAACGAGAGTGGTTTCAGTGGGAGGGGATCTGCCATGAAACAGCCAAATGCTCAGGCCATTGCCCCAGCACATGGCAGTCATGGTTTGAAGTCAGGGAAAATCAGCCAGCTCTGAATCTGCCCATGAAGCTCAAAACCAGCAGGAAATGTCCCCAGGTCAGCCTGCCCCTCTCACCTGGCTTTTTTTGCCTTCTGCTGGGCCTGTTCTGCTGCCTGTGCCCCAAACACACCCAGTGCCTCTCAGAGCATTCCTGCTGCTTGCAAGCAACATTTAAACAACTCAGTTCACTATCAGGGCTGGTGGGGTTCTCATTGCTGAATGCAAAAATGAGCACTGTGGGGGATGATAAAAGAGAAGGGGCTCTTGAAGTCACCTGTGGGTGAATGTGAGAGGTGCAAGGGCTGCACCATCACCGCTCCTCAGTCTGCCACAGGCAAAGCCCTCCTTGTCCGTGGGCTGRCAGGTGAGTTAGCCAAACCCCAGGGTCAAAATCATCATCCCAGTTCTCAAAATCATCATCCCATTTCTGTGCTACCCCACCCACCCCGGGGGTGCAGTGGGAGAGGCAGCAGCCCCTCCTGCACAAGGAACCACAGCCACCCCTGCACTGTTTGCAGTTGTAGGTCCACACTGCAGCTTTCAAAGTGGCATTTGAAGCTTTAGGGGCATCTAAACCTTCTCTGAACAGGGTTAATTGTAGAAAACAACAGAAAGATTGTTGCCAGGACTCCCAGGCTAAGGCTTAGGTATGTGTGGCTGTGCAGGATATCAGCAGATGCCAGACAGGTCTACCTGTACAAACCCTCTGCTCTCCAACCAGCTCCTAGAATAGAATCACAGAATCACAAAATCACAACTTCATTAAGAGGAAAAAGCCTCTAAGATGCTTGAGTCCAACCTCTGGCCAAACATCACCTTTTCAACTAGAACAGAGCACTGTGTGCCACATCCAGTCAATTCTTGAACACCTCCAGGGATGGTGACTCCACCACTTCCCTGGGAAGTCCATTCCAATGCTTAACAACCTTTTCAGTGAATTAATGTTTCTGATTTCCAGCCTGAACCTCCCCTGGCACAGCTTGAGGTTACATCCTTTTGTCATAAAACAACTCATAAAACACAAAATGACCAAAGCCTGACACTCACCAGGTTTCACATAATCAAATTTTACAAGTTTCAAAAGCAACTCAGCAATGACTGCAAATTGCTAAAGAATAAAGTAGCAAATGATAAATTGATTGCCTGCTGGTTCTTTGTGCATTAATTTGTGTTATGGCTTTCCAATCTGAAATTGCTTGACAAGATTTTTSCTGATTGTTTTTTATTTTTAGCTCAAATTGCAAAAGAAATGACTGTGGTAACCTGAATGCATCAAGTCTAATGAAGAATTGTTCAATTGTCATATTGTAGGGTTTTTCTGAGCACTGGTTACTGGCTTATCTTCTCAGGATGAAAATTACAGTTACTAGCCAATTACCAAACAAGAATGCAAAACTGAGTCTTGTTTTGATGACAGAAAGATGGAAGAAAACCTGAAATGCTACCTGTCTGCCTTGTTTACCTAAGGATGGAGATGCACAGATAGTATTTTCAGTTGAATTATTCCCTAGCAAAAGAACTGAGATCTGGTTTCTTCCTCCTTCAGTTCAGTAATGGTATTTTTTAAAGCATGAATTTCACTAAAAGGTATAACTTTATTTCATAATCTAAAAGCATGTTCTGGCTGTTATCAGGCAAGAAGGAGGTGGAAGAGTAGAATGAAAAGCTCAGCATGGAAATGGCTCCACAGAAATAAAAAATTGCCAGGATTCATCTCATCTGGTGGGAAGAAACTGTACTGCATTGCCAGTGTCTGAGGAGCAGAGTGGTTCCCATTGAGAATACTCCATCTGGCAATCTGACTTTCCTTTATTTTCTTTCTAAAGAACAGAAAGTGCCAGTGCTATACCTCCTGTAAGAAATACCACGGAGACCGTGGTGGGAGAAATCCCCATCCCATTCCAACCCACCCCTGTATGGGAAACCCTCCCACAGCCCCATCAGCCACTGAGGGACAGGGCTCATTTCTGCTCATTTCCTCTCTTCTGAGGACACAGGCACATTTTTAAGACAGCAGAAGCTTTAAAACACACCAACCTACWCTGTGATCAAAGTTAATTCAGTGTAAATGAGAAGAAATCAGTAGGTTTGCCTTCTGCACGGCTGATCCTGATCAGAGCACAGCTGCCAATAATGTGCACCATATGGGGCAGCAATTGTCTCCTGTTTGTTCCTGTGCTTCCCTAATCCCCTGTGAACATGCAGATCTGTACCTGCAGCTCTGGCTGCATGGCCTCAGAAAGGCGTTGGGCTTTACATATATATAATTATGGAGATGGTTTTTCTTGTTATGGTAATTACATCCTAAAAGGTTGCACAGGTAGCAGCTGTAAATGTGGCRAAGACTCAGCTGATACCAGCTGAGCTGCATTTTCTTTTACATCAAAAAGCATCTTATAGCTGAAGGCCTTGTAAGATTCTGAAACTTTACTATTTTTATTGATGGTCCTACTACTCCTGGTAAATTAGCAGAGATCTGTGGAGCAACCAAAGCAGAGATGACTAAATAAACACAGACCTCTGCCAGGTGCTAGACACACAACCAGGTGTGTGAGATTCCCTGGAATTCCATCATGGCCCAGGGAAAATGCTGCTGGAATTGATACAATCCTGTTTCCATGGGAGGAAGGCACTGATTCCTTTTAGGTTTAAAGATACCACGACTATATGTACCCAATCAGTGCCTTTCAAAAGTTGAAGAAACAAACAGTGAGGATTGCTGATAAATTTGGATTTTAGAAATCTATTAGGCTTAATGTCGCAATTCCACGGTTGGGAGTACACAGCTTTATCTTATCACAGTGGCCAGGCAGGCTGCTGGCTATTTCTAGCTCATGACCTTTTATTTCAATATTTTTTAAATCCATCCAGAGTGCTATAATGCATGAGAAGAACGTTTTGCATCCACAGCAGGAGCTGCTATGTGCTTGAGACTGTTTCATATCAACTCTCTCCAAGTTCCACACTGCCCACAAATGAATGGAGGACAGGGTCAAAGAACACCTAAATTTTAGTGGAGAGATCCTTCCAGGTTAGTGCAGTACCTGGGAAGTGGAGCATGTCTGTGTGCATTACTGCAGCACTGTAACAAATAAAGCCTTACTCCAAAGGCACGAGGGAMCCCAGCCATTCATCCTAAATGTCAKAGCCCTGACAGAAAAGCCCATTATAAACACGTGAGGAGCTAAAGCACTGTTGTGCCGGTGAATGGGACGAATAACAGCAATGAATAATAGCAAAACAATAGCAGGAAAAATTGCCTGGTCACCGTGGATCCAGCAGGAGCTGAATCACACCCAGGRCACACAGCAGACCTGGAATTTGGCAGCGCTGAGAGCTGCCTGCACTCMGAGTGCCCTTATCTGCTCGCCAGCCTCTGCTGGAAGCACTGACAGCAAGGGAGTGCTGACACTTTCCCCAGCATAATATCACCCACATACAGCACTGCATTGAGGAAGTGCAGGAAAATGYGGCCAAAATTCAGCATTATCCGTGGGGGCAGCCTGGGAAAATGTGTGGCTGGCGAATGGTAATTAGCCAGTGTCATAGCTGAGGTGTAGAAACACCTCCAGCTCTCCATGGAAATCAAATTTCCATCTGAATAGAGCCCAGTGGCTTCTCAAATCAAAACCTGTGAGTTTGTTTTTGTTGCTTCTATTTAGGAAAGCTAAATTTGTGGCTGCATGCTCAGCTGAGATTAGGAGGTAAGAAAGACCCTTTTCCTTTGATTTCACTTTTTCATTCTGAGGGATGAGAGCAAAATAGACCAATCAATAACAATAATTATAATTTTCTTCTAATTGATTTTTATTGAGAAGCCCTTAAAGGCATCATGATTAACTTAGGGATAACTTGAGGGAATTTATGAGGCCTTGAATTCTGTTGTGACACAGCAATAGTAAGTGATTTCTATATTCAGATTTTCAGCCTTCCTGGCTTTAGGAGTGAGCCAGAATGAGTGAGGAGGAGATTTGGTCAAATATAATAGATCTATTGACACAATTTGGCCTTCTTGTTTTGTTTTTTTTTTTAACTGGCACACCTAATAAATGAGGCTGCATTTTGCAAAGCAGATGCACTGACTTCACCTGGCCTGYACAACTGCCCGTTGCTTTTTATCCATGTGCTTTTTATCCTGTCCTTTTTGTGTCCACCACATTATCCATGAGCAATTTCCACACTGATGAGAGATGCCAGGCAGTGACTCTTGGAGACTGAAGCATTTYAAACGAAAACAATTCTGCTGGACACTTCTTGGCTCATTTACTTCAGTTGGCCACACATGCATTGTCCCCGAAAATAAAAAGTTCCTTTATCTGCTCTATTTATAGAGCACTGAAGAAACACTGAAGAAAATGTTGTCCATCCCATCTGCTGTTCTCCAAAATCCACTGTAACCTGCCAGGGAGATACTCAGGCTTTGCTSCCACTCTCCACGGGGACCCCTTGTTTTCACCTATTTGATCAGCCCCTCCTGACACCTCCCCTGGCCCCACACAAAATTCTTCTCTGCCTGTCCCTGAATCCTCCTGTGTGAGCTCTATGCAGCTCATTATYCTGCAAATTATTCAGGGGATACACAAACCAGGAGAATATCTCACATAATCAATTCCTCCCTTCTAAACCACGAGTTAAAAATAGAAATGCAAGGCAAGATAAGAGATAGGAGGGTGAATAAATAATTGTTTGCTCTGGAACTGAGCGTTGGCCCTTGGTTTGTCAATAGTTTATTGCTTTTCTSCACAGAAGACCAGGATGACAAGTGACCTTGTTCCCAGACAAATGAAATTCAGATGCATTATAAAGCAACACCTTCAGATTGTAGGTTTTTTGTTTTGGTTTGGTTTTTYTCTCAGATCTGCCTGTTATTCAGTACAAATAACATGTCATATTCTTTTCAGCAGGTGCTCAGCCTCTTGCCTCTTCCTGGGTCAAAATTTCTATAATTACATTCATTTTGCACAATGGCTCATTTATCTCTATCAATTTTGCCTTGTGAATGCTCTGTGACTTGTTCAAGACCTGGTCATTACGAGTGTTTGGTGTTTGTACAATGGGCTCCCTTATCAATTCAGTTCAGTAGGAGGTTCCTCTGCTTCTGAAATCTCTGAAAATAGCTTTATTTATTAGCTATCAAGGTTTTTTAATACAGTTATTATGTTTTATCTACCAGAGGGGCACTCATGGTTCAAGCATTTTAATGTAGTGATCGCTGTCACATTCACAACAAATTTCTGCCTCTGAATACCATTAAGAATGAAAATTTTTGTCATMAGCAGGCAGAATAATTGAAGCAAAAATGTTAAAAGTATTGGTGAAATAAGGGCAGGAACTTTTATCTTTAATAAACTGTCATGTGTTCCTAGCTACAAATGTCTATTAATAGATGTTTGTTCACCTGGAATGTGCAACCATCAAAAGGATTTTTTAAATGTTATCAGATGGGTTGGATTCTACTGAAATTTATTTTGAACACATCCATGAAGAGCTTGGAAAGAATTCCCCTTAACCAACATCTGCCTTTCCTTCTTTCAATGTGTGGTAAATGACAATATGGGGAAGAGATGGCACTGACAAGCTGAAAGCTTCAGAAACTCTTACCTGAGCTTTTCTACGTCACCCTAATCCAGCCCCTGAGCATGGAAGTGGCTGGTGATTAAAATGTTTCCTTCTCTTTCTARAACAGAAATATAAGAAAGGGAACACACCCTTTGTCTGCAATTAATTTRGAGTTATGGCTTATTAGCCTCAGCATTTCAGAATGAGTTTTCCAAAAATATTTCATAGTTTTCCCACGAAGAGAAAGTCAAACACAACAGAAAAGGTTCAGTTCCACTGTGGACTATAAGAAACAAAAAGCAGAAATATGAAAATCTGCCACAGAGGGAGGGACCTCAAAAATTTACTRTATGTCATACAAGTGTCAAAAATAYGAGTACTCATACATAATTTGAAATACATATTTTTTWAAATGTATGTATGCTTACATACATATGCCTACGTGTATTTTTGGGGCAAACTCCAGATTGAGTTCCCACAATATGGAAGATGATGGCAAGAAGGAAATGTGCACGTGGGGACCCATCATTCCTGGTCACAGAGCAATCACAGCCCATCTCCAAATGCTGCTCTTGGTTRGCATTGCCTGCATCAGTCACTGGCTTTTCAATCATCCTCCACACAAAAGTTATTTTACAATTTGCCAGCTATTCCCCAAGGCTTTAGAATGCCCTTTAGATATATTGTGTGGCTTTGCCCAAAGCAAACATGCCCCTCAGGCTTGTGGACTATATTTCTTGCAGGGTTTCCTGGCTGCCATCACCTATTGATATTATTTGATTTGCAGCAGYTATTCAAAGCAAACAAACAAAATCTCACAACTTCTTCAACCTTCCTCCACCTAAGCCACTGATATTTACTGGGAGCAAGAGGGACAGGTAAAGCTCTATTACACTTGTACTCATCTGTCTTTAGAAATGAAAGCAAAGGTTTAGCAAGTTATTTCCTTATGATTTTTCAGCCTGACACTCTTTAGTTTCCTGGCTTTATCTCTGTTATGGCTGATGCTTCTTCCCATGGCCATGAACAGGAGGGACAGAGCCTCAGCAAAAAGACCCAAAGCAGCGTTTTTCTCACCAATACCTCTGCYCAAAAAGTGTACAGGAACTCAGCTGTTCGCAGAGCATCCAGCTACCAACCTGCTTGAAGCTGCAGTGGGTGTTTCAGGTGTTAAATGCGTGGGCAGGGAGGGCATCCCAAAGCAGGGAGTCTCCCAAAGTGATGATGCCCTACATTCACCTTTCCAGACTCAGGTACGGCTGGTCCCTGGCAGGGCCCTGTGCAGCCTCACTGGCACCTGGTACAATATTGGCCAGCRCAGAAAGGGCTTCCAGGCTGTCCCCAGGACCTGTTGACACCAATATCTCCTCCAGCTGTGGTCACATCAATGTTTCCTTTGGCTGAGAGCCAAACCCCCTCCCCACAGCAGCACATGCAGTTCAGATATCCACCTCCTGCTCATTTTCCGTGGGATATTTCTGGATGCTTCTACCTTCTGCAGGAGGCTCTCCTGTCCCCAGCAAGCCCAAAGGCTGCCCCTCCTTTCCCACATATTAAGAGATGACTCTCAACACCCAGGCATTAACAGCAGCATTCCTGATGGCTGTGATGGAGACAGGCTTTTCCCCAAGGAACCTGCTCCATCGTGCCACCAGAGTTACTCAAATGTCATTTTCACTTAGCAGATACAGCAGGTATTATTATCTGATTGATTTCAGTGTCAAAAAGGAGCAACTCAGTGTCTCTTTGCCACAACTTTCTGACAAAAAATTGTTAAATTAAAAAAAAAAAATTAAAGCTTTTGAGTCTATAGTAAAGCAAACAAATGTTTATGTCTCAGCAACAGATCCTTGCCTATATTGAGTTGGTGGTAGTTCAAGAAGCAGCTCTTTGCAGGAGACTAAAGCACCAGGAACATCCAACATTTAATTCCAGCRGCTCTGGATAGAGAGCCACTGCAATGGCTCTCTGCAATGTTCAATTTCTTCCTGAAAAATCTCACTGCAATGTTTAACTTCTTCGTGAAGGAAAGCAGAATGGTCATAAYGACCAGCTCCCTAAAAAGCCAGCTTTTTCTTTTTTTTCCTTTTTTTTTTTCATGGGCCCCTTAAATACAATAGTAGGAATAGAGCTGGATTAAATTAAATTTGTTCTCTTAATAGAACAAATATTTCCTTTTTAAGACWACCTAATCTGCATAGCCCAGAGTAGCACTGGTTCCACACTAGACAGGAATGTGGACATGAAGTGGACAGCTGAGATGTTGAGCCCTTCTTGGCTGTCCATGAGCACGACACCTGCACCTGAATTAAAAAAGAACAGGAAAGTTTCATCTGATTTGAATGTAKCTGCAGCCACCACAAGGTACAAGTGGACATCTCTCAGATGAAGAACCAACAGGGCTCAGCTGTGCCTTCTTCTTGTTTTCTTTTAAATAACATTTTTATAATAAAGTCTGATTACATTGATGCCTTTATTCATTTATTTCTGCAGGAAAGCCAGTGGTAATTAACTCGCACCACAGCCTGCAATTTGCATGTTAAAGTTTACAACCACCCTGTCACGGGGCCGTAAYAAGCACCATTTTACAAGGGGAACTCGGTAATTGAGGGTTTGTTTTGCTCATGGCTCATGGCTGCAAAGCCTGGGCGAGGCTTTTTGCACCACCAGGGTCTGCTCTGCATCAGGCAGGGACCAGAATCCGTCAGGCTGGCTCCAGGGCAGCGACAGCAGATCAATTTGCCATCCTGCCTCCTCAGTGACAGCCTGCCAGCCCAGCTAAACCCAGGCCCAGGGACATAAACACACTCTGGCAGTGAACTCAGGGTAAAACACACCTTCAGAGGAGGCTGTTCGAGCCAGGGCTCCTTTGGGACCAAACACGTGGCTTTTTGTCCCAAATGCTGTTAAATTTACTGGATGAGCACCCCTCTCCTCAGGGACCTTGGAGGTGTCCCCCATGTGCCTCCCTGGCCTCTGCCAGGCCCATCTGCAGCATTCAGCTCCTCTGGTGATGAAGTGAGAAAACCTTTTCTAAACTACTGCAAACAAAACCATGCAAGGGATGAAAAATAATTAGCCATGTGTCAGYGTCTGATATATTTGCATTGTTTAGACAGAGTAGTTAATCACTGGTAAGATCACAACATGTGGTGTGAATTTGGATTATAGCTAATACATATCAAGCAGAAGGCTATTAGTTACATCTAAAGGCACTATTTGATATTATTATTATTGAGTGACTGAATGCAATTAATTATATCACAATGCCCTTGCAAGATTCCTGTGGCAAAGAGCTGTTTGCTTTTAGATTCTTTTTCCTTTTCTTCAGACAGGTGCTAATTCAGGCAAGCAAAAGGCATCAGGAGCCAAGATTCTGATCCCATCAACGCTCCTGAAGCCTTGAGTGGTACTGGAGGGGTCAGCAAGGGTCTGCATTTTTTAAGGGGTTTTAAATATAGGGTAAACTTTTCATTTTTGTAAAATAGTTGGTCTGCTGAAATGTCACCTCTTCCCTTGGGCTGGGAATTAGCAAAGGACAGTCTCCATGTGGTCTCCAGAAAGGACTTMTGAGGGAAGGAATTTGATCCCATATTTAATTAGAGGTGCAATATTTCCAAGTGTTCCCTCTCTGAAATGGCTCTTACCTATAGGAAAGAAAAGCTTAGGGCACTTCTTTTTTATTTAAAAAGGCAATTGTATTAATTCAGCAGAATTTTGCATTGGAATTGCAATGGCTTTGACAGTTTAGTTCCCTGAAAATTGCAATAAAGCCTTCGTTACGCTACATTTTGTCCCCATTTGTCTTGTGTACCATTGCCTTGCCTTTGGCACAATCAAAATAATCTTTAAAAATACTGCCATAAATGGATTGGCTTTGACCTTCTGAGTATCTTGTCAATAAAATAAAAATGACAAATGTGTTTCAGAGTGCCACTGGCGCAATATTAAAGCAGAGTTACAATCTGAAAAGTGACATTTGAAAAATTAAGTTGTGGGGAGGGGTCTCATTCCCTGTCAGCAGTGCCACATAAATAAGCACTATTTACAGTGAAAAGAGGTGMTTTTGCTAACTGCCAGTTTGTGCAATTCCTGTGATGTGGCCTCTGCCTCTTACATCATCATTAGCAATTAAAGATTACTGCAGCAAGAAATTAGCTGAGCCTTCTGCTGCTGAGGCACAGAGCAGAGCAGCTCCACCTCAGTCCCCTCCTGTGCCCACTCTGCAGCATGACGTGGGGAAAAGGGACCTGGCCTCACCAGGGAATGACTCAGATAACCAAGAAAAGGCCATTTTTGCTCAGCTCTTTGGAGATAAACAGCTTCTAACAGAATCACCACAAGGCTTCTTTTTATTAGGTGAGAAGAAAAGAAATGAATGTTCTGTAAAATTCAAGAAATGTATGAAAATAAACAGGGCAGGCGAGTAAACAAACACACGTCAAGGGGCAGCAGGTTTGATTCAGGCTTTGAGATGCACACACAAGCCCTGATGTGCTTGGCTCTAYGCCAAGCTGAAGTGAGTCTGACCTGTGGCTTCAATATTTGCAAGCCTAACTTGAGCTGATTTCTCAAAACCCTCTACTGTTGTTTTTATACCATTTCTTTTTTTTTTTTGTCTTTTTGACATTTCTTGCTCTGAATCTTCTCAGCACATATTTAAAAGCATGTGAAGAGCACTTTGTACTTGAGCATCAATTTGTATCATGATTAAATTGTTCATGCATGTAGTAAATGAAATTAAAACCTCACGTACTTTCAAAGGTCACAAGGCTTTGGAACCTCAAAACACTACTTGATTGCTGAGGAGGAGACATTCAGATGTTAATCCCTAAAATTAGGCTGAAATCACGTTAAAAGGTGAAGGTGTTTGGTCCCGATTCAGATATGATGAAAATGTAGATAACTAAAATTTTTGTGTTACAAAGCTTGCACCTATATATATTTAAATCTGGATTTGTGTGCYTTGAATATCATCCTAATCTGAAAATGAATCAGAACATAAAAGGATAGAGGATTGTCTTTGTTTAAAAACACAGGTGTCTGCTAAGGAAGGCAGGAGCCTTCCTTGAAATGGAAAATGTAGACCTCCTCCCTCCAAATTATTATAATTTTGAAATTAAGGGTCCCTCAGGCAAAGAYATGGGAATAGGAATAGCAGTTCTTTACTAGGAATATTAAAAATACAAATTCAATAGTACAAAAAAGAAAACAAACCACTGCCAGAGTCAGAACAGGAGCTGACCCCTGTGTGTCAGGGTGGTGKCMCAGCCCCATCCCATGGGGGCTCAGCCCTCCTGCAGTGCCAGCTGTGGCTCTGCTGCAGCAGGGATCCTGCACAAGGGGGGAGTTTTCCTCTGCAGCTCCAGGGCTGCTG
>JACDOX010000036.1:2244646-2258857 GCA_014549065.1 Cardinalis cardinalis
CCAAACCTCAGATTATATCCAGGTAGGAATGTTTGGCTCCTCCCCCTGGGCGGAGCATCTTGCAATGGGATGATGGAATTTTATCAGCCATGCAGGGACACTCACTGGCCCATTWACAGAAGATAATTAATAATTGATGGCCMATTAACAGAAGATAATTTGTCGCTATAGGACACGAAGGAGCACAAGCGCACACTGCTGCTCTCAAGGTGCAGAAAAAAGGRAAGTTTATTTTCTGACTCCAACATTTATAGTTTTCCAAAAGTGACAGTGGATTGGAGGGTGACAGTGYCACCTCTCCAATAACAMTGGACAAACCAACAGTCCATCAAATTTCTCCTCCTACATAAAAGAATGCAAAACAATGAGTTATTTACAGCAAGTGTGTGAGAAAGTTTGTGACAAGAATGTCAACATCAGAAGGCTTAGAAAATCTTAAAAAATCAGGGCGACAATAATTAATAATTAATGGCCCATTAACAGAAGGTATTTCCTGGAGGGAGGATTGGTTGTGGAAGAGATAAAGAAAACCGCTCAATGAACAGAAGATAACTGCCCCACCTCTAATATTGGAATAGAATACGCAGCCCCATTTCCAACCTCAGACAAGATTTAAGCAGCTATTAGCAGCGTCCAGAGGAATTAAAGTGATTAACTAATGACTCATTGCCCTCTCCATCCTCCCCAGCTCCCGAGTGCTGGCCGGGGGGACACCGCATCCTCCGCAACCCCCGCAGGAGCACCAGCTTCGACTCCCTGGAGCTGCAGAGGGTGGCCAGCCAGGAGCTGGTGTGTGACCACTCCTTGCCACCGGCATGGTACCGCCTCATGCTCGGCCAGCGGCCCGTGGAAATGCCCACCAGATGTGTCGAGGTCAGCAGAACCCRAGCTCTCCCCTGGGGAGCTGCAATAAACCCTCTGGGGGGGGTTTCTTGCCCATCCCTCTCTGTGCTGTCCTAGGCTGTGTATCCACTGGGGATATGGGGTGTGTTGGAACCCAGGACATTCCTCTGACTGCCCTGGAGGACTCGAGACCCTGGCAAGGGGCTCAGAGACCTTGGCACGGAGTCAAAGACACCTGTGCCTTCAATTTTAACCCATGGAAACAATTACCAACTTTGTGCGAGGAGTTACAAACCACAAGAGTTTGAGTGGAATGATAGCTAACTTGTCACAGGGTGAAAAAGTAGAATTTTGGGGATTCAGAATGGGGGTTCAAGAGGCAAGATGGAGGAATCTGGGCATGTCCTCTTCTTCTTCTTCTTCTTCTTCTTCTTCTTCTTCTTTTCCTCCATCTTCTGCTGTGATGGTGACACTTTTGGATGGGTTTAGAGTAGAGACAGACTGTCTAACATAGGTGATAGGTATTGGAAAATTATTGTAAATAATGCACACGTAGTTCTTAGCATAAAAAAGGGAACACCACCTCGAGGGCAGTCAGTGTGCCATGAACCAACCTGCTGGACAGATGTCAGCAAGTCAGAGAAAGAATTTAATAGATAAGAGAAAATAAACAACCTTGAAAACCAGAGCTGAGGAATCTTGACGACTTCTTGAGTCGTGKGGCTGGGAAAAAAGACTCTTTAATACCTCGGGAGCCATTTAAACAACACAAAACCCAAGAGGGATGGTAATGGAAAAAGCAGTTGAATGATGATGATGATAACAATAATAATAATAATTACAAGAATAACAGCCACAACAATAAAACCAACAGCAAGGAAACCACCCTCACCATCAAAACCAGCAACATCACTGTCACATGCAGGAACATCAGTCCAGGATCCCCATGGAACGCCCAATATTCAGCCAGGCTAGGAAATATTCCAGCATAAAGCCAGGTGGTTTCCAACTCCACAGAGAGATTTTTAGTAAACCATGTATGTCACTTCAAGCTGTGCTTTTTCCAAGCAACTGTATGGCTTTAAGAATGGATTCTGCAGTCTGACTCTTCTCCCATATAAATTATTATGAGTTAGGGACTTCTTCTGCTGATGAAATTAGAAGGGAGAAATCAGAAGAAATWACATTTAAAGAGATCTTTGGGGAAACTGAAGCAAAAGTTAAAGTTGAATCTCTTTCTGCATTGAATGAATTCTTGCATTCTTTAGTTTCATAAGTATGCTAATGGATTTGTGGAGCAAAAAACTCTCCACCATTCTCTATAAAAGAGACAAAACAATAATTATCTGGTTTTATCTGTGTTTAATATGTATGACAATAATGTTTGACTTGTAATCATTGTTGCCAGAGCAACTTGAGCCCCTCACTAAAGTCACTTCCACCTCAAATATCCCAGCTTCAGRAGGTTAGCATAATTTCAAACGTAAAGTTAAACAAAATTATTCGGAAAATAATAAACTAATTACCATAAATTACTTAAAAGATTAAATATTCAACCTAGAGTGCCAGGATCTTTGGTATGGGGTGATTCTACTCTAGCTGGAGAACCCTCTCAAAATTAGCAAAAATATTTTACATCCATTCAAACTGGACCTGTGAACTCATCACAACTAAAGTTTATGTTAATAAGTTAACATTTAGTGAAATGTTAAGAGATAGTTGTTATTTCTGTAGAATTTTTAACACTTTGCATATATAAACTATAAATCTTACTGACATTAATTAAGTGGCGGGCTTATTATTGAAAGATTAATTTCATGGCATCCTCAAATATCCCAATGCACTATGAAGTTTTCCAGGTTGCTCTATAAGTGTASATACATATTCTATAATATTATTTAATTTTTCATTCTATTTCAGCAATTCTGAGTGTGTAGCAATGCCCAGCTATATGAGATTGCTTTCTAACAATGCATGCTTTTGTTTCTTTTAATCTCTTCTCTGGAGTTTTTCATTCAGGTTTGTGAAGGTATATTCATTAGKTTAGTTTCTTATCTTGTAACATAATTCTTGCCATTGGTTTCTTCATTATCCTCTGAATGACAGTAAATCTCTGCTTTGCCATGCTGATGAAGGATTACATCTGTTAGATGTCAAAACTGAAAGAATACACTTCTTTTAGATCTTCACCTTCTAAATCTGCCTCTACATTCTATCTCTTCCACTTAATTAAATCATTGTTTGATTTGGTTTTCTATTTAATTTCAGCAAAACCTCTGGAACAAAATAATTTAAATTAATAACTGTGCAGCTTCCACTCCTTAATAAGCAGTTATTATTGGACATTCCAGTCTGGCTGGAGCGAGCTGATTTTAATTAAAAAAGTCAAAGACAAAACCCTGAACAGATAGAAGAGAAAAGAGACCAAATAAAGCCTGACAATACAGCAGCAGAATTAAAAAGTACATTACTCCAGCACCTTGTAAAATATATACCCAGTGATATCGTGTTGATACTGGCCAGATACAATTAGCTGCTTATCAACAGATGAGATTAACTTCTTAATTCAGAGTGCTGGTAGGTAAGGATTCCTGTCGCCCAGCTGAGCTCAGGAGGGATTTAAGCCATATTGGAGATTTGGAGCGTGGGGGAGAAGTGTGGGAGGACAAACGGCACGTGCTGGGGGACACGAGGGAGAGAGCTCCCACAGCCTGACTCCTCCAGGCAGCCTGCTCTGAATCTTGCCATGAAATAAACCTCCACAACAAAGATRTGTCCCTGTCTGCTCGTTGTTTCACAAGCACAGGGAGTGTGAGATTCAGCAGGTCACACACAGGGGGGCTGTGAGAGCCCCTACATGCAGCCCTGCCACAGCTCAGGGGCGCAGCAAGCTTTGCAATGGAAAACGAGCAGCAGCTCTTAAGGAGCTGCTTCTCATCCTCATGAGAAGCATTTAATGAGAAGCATCCTCATTTAATTAAAAAAGGGGGGGAAAAAGGGAGAAAAGACAGAAGAAAACCCCACAAGCTACAAAGCGGAAAAAAAAGACAGAAGAAAAACCCAAAAGCTTTTATGTCRGAGAAAGTGAAAATATTAATTGCATTCCTGAACTTGCCATGCCTTGAATCCAACTGCTGTCCATAAACTTATTCCTCCAGTGGCAAAATGTTTTTGATTGAAGGAGCTTTCCAATTTAGGCTTTGCCTGCTGAATTTCTCAGGGCARGTAACAAATGATCCTGACCTTCCTCCCTCTATTCCTTCCTTGCCTTTCCCCCCGTGCTCCCAAAGGAGGCACAGCAATTACCAGGTCCTGGACATGCAGTCCTGGCTACAGCCACTTCCCTATCCAAAAATATATTGTAGTAGAAGTCCAATAAAAATTTGCAAWTTTTGGATCCTCGTGTGTTGAGGATGCTGCTACAGATCATGGTTTGTTCTTCAAGAACTGCCAAATCTTCTGTGAAAGGCAAAAACACTGAATGAAAAAAGGTATAGGGAAGCTTTTACTAAGATTAAGGCAGTATATTAAGAAGCAAGAAACAATGCACAGGCATGGCCAGACCATAGGAAAATGACCTTCAGAGGAAGAACAAAGGATGGAAAAATTAAAGCTCAACAGAAAATCTATTAAAAATACAGAGAAGTACTTAACAGCCAAAATGGGAAAACATACATCAATTACAGAAAATCCAGCTTCTGAATTCAAATAATACAGAGTATATGCATACACCTGGATCCATGTACACATGGGCAAGCCCCGTGGGAGGCACAAACATTAAAAAGAAATGTGAGGGAACATCACACACTAATGTTATTGAAGCTCTGCTCCACAGTCAGATAAAAGATCAATCTGTGGATTACAGCAGAGCAGTGCACGCTGCTCCCTGAAATGCAAATTCAAATGCCACACCACACTCACAGCAAAGCCAGAAATGGGCTGAAARTTCTCTTCTTCCTGCAGAGAGGTTCCACTGGCCCCAGGTGCTTGTCCTCACCAGCAGCTGAATGCCTTTTTCTGGAGGGAATGGCAGGARAGGAGAATAATTTCATTTTTTGCACATTAACAATCTCCAGCAACCCCTGGTTCAGAGACTTCTGGGTTCAGACACTTCTGGGTTGTTCAATTTTCTTGTGRGGGCAAGAGGAGGGGCAGGCASTGATCTCTGCTTTGTGGTGCCAGTGACAGGACCCGAGGGAATGGCCTGAAATGTCAGGTGAGGTTTAGGTTGGATATTAGGAGAAGGTTCTTTCCCCAGAGGTGGCTGGGCARGAACAGRCTCCCCAGGGAAGTGGTCACAGCTCCAAGAACTGCAAGGAAGTGATCCACAGATCCTGGCAGAGCTCAGAAGTGTTTGAACAATGCTCTCAGGCACTTGGTGTGACCCTTGGGGTTGTCCTGTGCAGGGCCAGCATTGGGACTTGATGATCCCTGTGGGTCCCTTCCAGCCCCACAGATTCTGTGATTTAAATTAATTTCTCCCCCATGAGCCAGCCCCATAACTGCAATTTTTTGGCACACATAGTTCTGTATCAAGCTTTTCCACAGGCTACTTATGAATATGAGATTCTGTTTGGGAGATGTTCAATAATAGCTGCCTGTGATGGGTTATCAAGATGACTTCCAGTACCTTTCTTCAGAAATTTCATCCTCTAAATGAGCAAAATCCTCTCCACATCTAAGCATGCTTTAAATTCATGTACAACTGTAAATGTGCATGTAAATGGAGGACATGCTATGCAGTAAGGGTTGGTATTTTCTCAATAGTTTAATTTTTAGCACTATAGGTTTACTTTTTTACATGTATACTAGGATCAAACACAGGTTTAAATGCTAATCTTTGGTGTATAAAACAAGGTCATGTTAAAGCATGGCAAATTCAACCTGCTCATGATGCTTAATATGTCAGTCCCTAGAGGAGAAGATTTATTTTTCCATACTCAGTTTCATTTCCTCCTCTTAAACCTCTTCTAGAACATTTTATACTCACAATCAAAACACAGCACCTCAGCTGCATGCCATTAATTTATTATTTTGTTTCAATTATTATTTTGCTCTGAATCCAGCCCCACTTTGATTTGCAATTGTTCTATGAATTTAAAAGAAGTGACACCTTCAAGGTATTATTTAATCTGTAATTCTTTCTTGAACACTTACGTGAATATTCTAAATCATAATGCTAGGTATGAAGAGCCTTTGTTTTTCTTGCTTGTTTTTCAGACATGCAAAACCCCTTCTGTAGAAATTACAATTACAGCCTTTATTGTTCAGAGGCATGTGCTTAAAAGAAAAACAAGACAAGCACCAGTTTAATTGCTACTACAGATATTCCTGACGTAAACTGATTTCTGTGGAGTTTGGCCCCAGACTGAAATTAAAAAAAACCCCAAACTTATTTACTTTAACTAACTACAAAGAATTAAAAAAAAAAAGCTAAAGTAAAGTTTTGAGTGGATAACAGATGCAAAATCATAATGCTTTAACTGCCAACCAGCAGCGCACCAAAAAGCCTTCCATCTCCATCCAACTAAAACAATGCATTCCTCACATATGGTGCTACTTATTTTTAACAGCATAATTTCAGCAATACCCAAGTGACAAGAACAATCGAGCTTGATTTCTTTGTGCAATTATGAAGAACCACAATGTCCAATCAATCAAACTGGTTGATACTCCAGACCCTAAGCAAATGGAAGGAGACATCATTGGATTAAACAATAATGGCTTGTTCCCTTGTTTTGGCAAAGGGAGAAAACACTTCTTTTTTGTTGTTTAGCTTTCTAAATTGGATTATTTAAATTATTATCTGGTGTCTAATTAGGAATCAAAAATACTTAATGAATGCTTACCTGCCACATTGAGGTGTTGCAAAGATTAATTGGGTAAGGTTTATAAAATGCTTTGAAGATTAAAAGCACCCCTTAATTACAACTGGATAAAGTATGGAAAGGTACTAAAGAAGGCTGCCAACAGCCTGAAGTGTCCCTCCTGTGTTGGAGAAGTTCTCCTTTGTACAAGCTGAGTCACTGGACACCTGAACCTGTGGAGTTTGCTCTCCTGTAGAGGCAGATATGTAATTCCTCTTTCCTTTTGGAAATGCTGCTGAGTGAAACCCCCACGTCTCTCCAATATCCTTAGAGCAGCAGTGACTGCAGGCATTGCAGGTAAATGCTCTGTTTTAAATGCCAATCATTTGCTACCTCTGTATTCAATTTTCTGGTTACTCTCCCAAACAACAGCTTCAAAATTCAATGCAAATCAGGCCACAGTGGGGACTTGAAAATTTTGGCTCTTTGAAGCCTCTTCTCCTAGATTATTCTTCTAACTTTCTTTGCTTTTTTTTTTTTGTTTTGCTTTGTTTTTTTGGGTTTTTTTTTTTCTGTTCTTATCTCTACTGCTGGTTGAACACATGAATATGCATTTGCCTTTGCCTTCCCAGGTCTGTCTTCTGATTCACAGAGGCCTCATGCAGCAAATCCTTTTGGCTAGTGTGTGGCAACTTGCCTGACTCAGAAGGACCACATGCAGCTCATAACAGAAAATACATTCATGTGTGTCATAGAGCTGCCAGGAAAACAGAAATACTTGATTTATAACAAAATCCTTCCTTGGCCAGCCTGTAATCCTGTATCACAGTTTGTTGCAATGACTTGCTGTCTCACAGTCTGATTTTTTACCCTCATAAGGGTTGGTCATTGCTTGTAATTTGTGCATGCTATATAACAAACTGTCTTTCAAGTGGTTTCAGTGCAAGATTGGACAGGGCAAATGCAGGAGATCCCCATGGGGGTTTATCAGAAAGCTGCATTCTGACATCAGTGATGCCAATCCACACTTTCTCCAGCACTGAAATGGCTCATGGACTTCTGGTGAGGATAAAAACAGGGCGGGGGGAAACCACCATCCTCTTCTTCCAGCATTTCAGCTTTTCCTCTGTGTGTTAACAAGAGATCCAGGCCCAGTTTTAAGTATGGATCAGTTCCTGTCTTTTTTTCACAGCCAGAATGCACTCACATCTATCTATCTCCATAGCCCCCAGCACAGCAGAGACATGGGTGTCTCATTAATGAATTATCTTCCCAGCACTGCTGCAAGGCACCAAAGGCTGTTACCATCTCAGCCACCTCCACCTCTGGTTGAGAGATAAGAAAGTGAGGTACACAGAGAGTCAGTGATTCGTTATCTGCCCAAGGTCAAGCAGCCAGGGAAACTGAGGCACYGTGTGTGCCTGGCCAGAGGCAGCCCAGCAGCTGCCCTCCCCGTGCAGCAGCACTGACGTGTTGCCACCATTCACATTGGTAAGGGCAGCATCAGATGGATGCTATAGCTCATTTTAAGCGACACAAGTTCTTTTACAGAGAATTTTAAGATTATTTTTACAGTTGGGATGGGTAGTTTGTGCTGTGTCTCCTCACCAAACCCTTTCCTAGAAGACTGAGTTTGCACACATCCATTGATGGTGCAAATCCAGTGCTCACTCATCCCTGCTGCTCTGCTCCCCATAACTAATTCTTCCAGCTTGTGTGGTTCCAAACACCTCCAGGGTGAACTCACTAATACCTGCATTTAGTGCAATTTCATAAAGAATGTTCCAGTCTAGCAACCTTTACAGAGGCACTGAAGTTTGTGGTTTCCTTGTGTAAGAGGAAATTCAGGCTGCAGGTATCACACCCAGATGAGGATGAAGCAGAGACCACAGAGTTTCAGTTTCCATCCCTCTCTCTTCTCCCATGCTGCTTCTCTGGATTTTGCTTTCTCCACTCTCCCAGGTCATCACGAGTGTATGCTCATAAGCATGCTTTGGAAACATGGTTCTCCACACCACTCCTTGCACTCCAGGCCAGAAGTTGACCAGGATGCAATAAATTCCCATCATCTGCATTTTTACCAGCACAGAAAACACCCATGTCCCTTAAAGCTGTAAATAAACAAACAGAAAAAACCTCATTAAACTTACACACAACAACGCTTTTAAAGAAACCAAGGGGTARGGATGGTCTAAATTCCACAAAGAAGAATTTTTATGTTGGCCTCCTTTGGTTGCATGCTGCTGGAAGGCTGCTCCTCCCCAGGGAGCTCCAGTGCCACCTGCAAGACCACCAGGACACCCAACAGGGAAGGCAGGGTCAGCCTCTCTGCTCAGCTGCTGCCACTTTTCAGGAGGAAAAAAAAAAAACAACCCAACGACCTTGGACGATTTCAGTGGTGTCTCTCTGGAATCCTTGTTTTCAGAAGCCTGACAATAACTGGCTCCAAATGGAAATCAGACTGTGTCATGTCACCTTGTTGATTGTTTTTCTACTACTCTGGCTTTCCTGGGTGTGCACCCCTTCTCCCCTGCCCCTGTCTCCTGGCTTGAATGGCTCCCAGGTACAACTCAGACTGCAGGAGGGAACTGGTGCGTGACTTAATAAATTTATCCTTTGGTTTTCACTGCTTCCCCTGCTGTCACAAATAACTTTCGATCTTGAAAGAGAAGCAGCAAACCTGGGCCAATGGGAAAAAATGCTGGGGTTTGGGTTGTTTTTTTTTTYCCCCAATRTGATTTATAGCCAAATACGCTGGGAAGAATCACGTTCCCCAAGCTGGACTAGTAGAGATGGTTCACTGCCACTGGCTGAAGAAATGCAAAGTGACAGCAGCAGTCATGCTCTGCTGAATATGACTGATGTCTGAGAGCAAATTATTGTCAGTATTTGGTAATAATTTCCAAAGTTTAGCTCAAATACTCTGTGCTTTGCATATTGGCAAATGCTAGGTAATGGTGCAGAAAAATGAGTCACCATTGTAATTGGCTTTGTATATTTAATAAGGCCCTGATTACACCTAATCTCCTCACTGAGGTGCTTAAATTAAAGACAGCTTTAGAGAACCATGTTCCTTTAGTCAGGAGAGAGAGCCTGACAGGTACAGAGGGCAGCTCAGATCTGAGATTCCTGAACACACATCCCTAAGTTGGGAAATGGAAATCAGTCTCTCCTGGCCATGACTCAACATGCTGTCATTTAAACCATTTAAGACCCATACCTTCTGCTTTGGGATTTTCTGTATTCAGGGAATTTGTTAATAGATAAAAGCCTGAAAGCAAAAATAAWWTTTTTTAAAAAATTAGAAAGTTAAGTCATGCATATCCTGCACATATGTTTTTTCCATCTTTCATATGTGTCTCTCTTCAAGAGTGATGGAGAGGTACAGGCCCCACAAATGTGTCCAGGGTGTGCTGGAAGGGCAGGAGCTGTCAGGAGCAGGGCAGGTGATCTAGCCTGCTTTCATGCTTTTATCTCCTTCATACAAACCAACCAAAACCAGAGGAAAATACTTTGGAATCCTGTTATTGTGTCCTTTAAGTATTTTATCTGTGTAAAGCCACCTCTCAAAACCGAACAAGACATTTTCATCCCCACCTACACAGCTTTTTCACTGACCCTCCAGGTTCACACAGGCTCTTGGGTTTTRGGGATATCCACTTTCAGGAAAGGGAATGAAATCTTGGAATTTCAATGAGGATTATTTGGGCAAGCTTCTGTCCATTTCTCTGCACTTCTTGTCATCCAATTCCCTTTTATTGTTTTCACTTGGTACCAGAATTTTTCCTATTTTAATTTAACATTTCACTTCTTTCGGTTCTTCTCCTCTCTATTTACCTTTATTCTCTGATTTCAGGATTTTAATTGGGAGTAATTTTGGCAAGTTTTGTTCCTTTTCACTGCACCTCATTTAAACTCAGTCCATTTGGTTGTAGTCACTCCATTTCCAAATTTTCTGGGTTTTTTCAATTGCATTGTTTTAGATTGTATCTCCTTTCCTGAGTGTGTGTTGGACTTTGATCTCTGATTTCAAGATTTTAATAAAGATTATTTGGGCAAGCTTTGGTCCATTTCCCTGCACTTCTTGTCATCTCACTCACTTTTATTGTTTTCACTTGGTATTGGAATTTTTCCTTTTTCTTTTTTTAAATGTTTCATTTCTTCTGTCTCTTTRTTTACTTTTCTTCCCTGATTTCAGGATCTTAATTGGAGTAATTTTGGCAAGTTTTGGTTGTTTGCACTGCCCCTCATTTCATCTCAGTCCATCTGGTTGTAGTCACTCCATTTCTAAATCTTCTGGATTTTTTTTCAATTGCATTTTATTTGATCATATCTAATGATATCAGTTTGATCATATCAAACACTTCTTTCCTGAGTGTTTGTCAGATTTGTTCTCTGATTCCACGATTCTGTTTGTTTTCCTGAAAGGAATCTTACCACGCTTAAACGTAAACGTCTCCTCTGTGTGCACCCGCAGATGAACAAATGTGGGACCCAAGCCCCGGTGTGGCTGTCCCTGAAGTCTGAATCCCTGCCAGCTCCTGGGGAGAGCAAGAGGCTGACGGGCTGTGCCACCTGGCAGGGCTTTGGGGGCACCAGGGACTGCTGCCTGTTCCGGATCCCCGTCGCCGTCAGGAACTGCGGCGCTTTCTTCGTGTATCTCCTGCAGCCCACCCCAGGATGCATGGGCTACTGTGCAGAAGGTGAGGAGCAGCACAGAATTTATCAATAAGATTGCTTGTGCCTCTCAGGCTGGGTGCTCAAAGGCCCCGGTGTTGCAGTGTGCATCTCGCTGACCTTGCGAGTCAAGCGTCACTCCCGCTAAGGCGYGGAGCGTGTAGGAAATAAATCAGTGGCAGTCCAAGGTGCTCCTGAAGAATAGCTCCTATTACCMAGTGCAAAATGTAATCTGGTGTGTATTGCTGAAGCGTTCTCTGCTTGGTTACAGCTCACGTGTAACCTTTCCCACTGTCTTTGCTCCACTTTGGCTTGAAGTTGCAAAGCGAGTGAGCGGAGGCATCTCAGCTGTACCCAGGCTCTGTATCCAGGAGACTGTCTCTAAGGCCTCTCCTTATCTTTAWTAATACAGTATCCTCCCTCAAAAAAAGGTAATTCTGAAACTCTGCAAGGAGGAAAAAGAAAAAAACCAAACCAAATTGATAACATCTTTTTCATGACATTTATATAATTGTTCTCGTCAGAAATAATTTTCAGCCTACTACGAGAGATGTAACCCCTGCTCGGTAGCTAGGAAACAAAGGGAAAGCAGAAAGCAATTGCTCATTCAGTTAAACCTCCTGAACTTTGGAGCATGGCCAGGTGCATGTAGATTTCATCAGAAAACATGCTTCTTTCTCAAAATGAAAAAATTACCTTTATACTTTCCTTTTAGTGTTTTTGGACAGAAACATGACACTGAGAAACTAGGGTTATCAGCTTTTCAATTTTCGAAATCCAAGCTTAAATAAATTTTGAAGAGAAAGATAACTATTTTCTTATCTTTATCAATATTTTAACATTCCTACTTGAAGAAGAAGAGGAAGGAAGAAAGGCTCAAAGGACATGAGATTAATTCAGTATTTGAAATAAAAAAATCCATTAAAATAAATGAAACCGATTCTTACTCAGAAATTACTTTTTAACTGAATAGTCATTTTTCAGTTTAAGCTTGGCTTTTTTATAAACTATAAGATTTCCACTACTTTTGTTCAAATAACTTTTTTGCCAATACATTTTTGGGTGAATAATTTTGTCCTATTTGATGATTYATACCTGTTCAGTGCTGTAAAGCCACTAAAGCTGCATTTCTAAGAAAAGAATGCTTATCCCTTCCCAATCTCATTTTCAGTGAGGTCCAGTCCTTCAGAGTCTTTAATTTCTAGCCTTTAGGATGTATTTGCAGTCTCATGCATTGGATGGAAAAAACCCAAATCTGGAGGTTTTTTGCTGGGTTTTTTTACCTCATGGCTTTCAATTCAGCTGTAAATATTGCACCTCAGGAGGCTCAGCAGGGCCCAGCTGCCATGGCTTTGCATTGGGGTCAATTCCCTGGCTCCTTCTGCTGGAGGTTCAGGAGCAGGACAGCAATCAGCRCTTCTGAGCTGCAAAACAAGCTGAATTTAAAACTCCAGAACTTGGCAGAAAGGAAACAGCTGGGAAAAGAAKAGTTCGTGCTTGCAACTCCACTCACACCCTCCTCTGAGCTGATCACCTAACTCTGTYCTTCTGGGATAATTTCCTGTACACAGTCATGATGTGAGCCACGGTTTGAGGCAGCTTCTGTAAGAAATGAAGTCCAAAAGGATATAAACAACTGGTCTTTATTCATCTTTTAAGTAACTTGTTTCTTACCTCTTGCTGTTTGCCCTGGACAGATGTTAACACATTGGTTCTCTGTTCTGCTAGAACAGCTTCATATTTTATTCTCTTGGGTTCCCACATATTATATTTTCTACACTTGTCCGAAAAAGTTACTTAATTTATCCTTTCAAAGCATCTGAACCAGCTTCATGTTTTGCTTGAGTCTGGGTCCCTAGAGATGAAAAATATCCCCTTACACTATTATACCTTTCTTTGTTTCTACTTTCTGGGGGAGTTTAACAGGAAGAAAGGTTTCAGACTTCATTACTTGTTGAAGCCTACAGAAAGCAAATTGTATTTTTAGAGCAATAGCATTATTCTGGGCAGAGGGAGACTATATTGAGCAGACCTATCCTAGATACATCTTAAAACAGCCTGGAAAGGATGTTCAGTAAGGCAATAGAGTAAGGCAAAAAAGTAAGGCAATAGTGGCTGGCTGCTTTCTGGGGGTCAGTTTACCTATGCAACATAGTGATTTCTCATATCCCTCCTGGGCTTCTTGCAAAACTTGGATCAAAAGGCTGAGCTCCAGGGAAATGCAAAGCTGAGGACTTTTGCCAGAGTAATTAATTTGTATTAATCTGCGTGCTTAATTTCAATAATGTTTCTCTCACTGCAAAATTTAAAGAAAAAAAAATTTTCAAAACCAGCAGGTCAGATGGTATAACAGCAATGGGTAGTCAGGACACAATTAGCAATTTTTGCATTTCATACAAAACACACCTTCTTGCTTGCRTGGTTACTAATTGAGTCACCAGAAGATAAAATGTAGTGCATCTCCCATGTTTAATTACATTGACATCTTCTTGTTAGGTGAACAACCATAACACCAAAATAACATTTTGTGCTCCATCCCTCTTTTGCTCTCCTTTTCCAGACAAGCTCGCAAGCCTGGCTTTGCAACCGGCGATCACTCCCGAGCTCGTGCAAGGCCGAGTCCACCTGAAGTGCAGCTACAGCCCCCCTCCCCCTGAGCCCCCAGTGCAGTTCAGGGTGCTCTGGTCTCGCCTCTCCAGCCCAGGGAAGAGGGAGCAGATCCAGCAGGAGACAACTCTGGAGCCGTTTTCCTACATGGAGATGGACGGCGCAAATCTCCGCCTGGGAGACACGGTAACGCCACCGCCTCCAGCAGCACAGGCCACACACCCACAGGGGATCCAACCTCCTTCCTAAACCTCTGTGGGGTTTTTATTAGTGCTGC
>JACDOX010000036.1:2267884-2384429 GCA_014549065.1 Cardinalis cardinalis
TGGTGACACAGCACCATGTGCCACAAAGTATGGGAAAGCTCCATGTGCTAATAAAGGTGTCCTGAACAGCTCTGGGGGTTTTGTGGGRTGGGAAGACACATCTACAAACCTGTAAACCTACAAACCAAGGATGCACAATTCTGTTGTAAATAAACCAGGACAAAGTGAAGACAAAATACGAATTTTTATCCATCATCCTTTTACAGTCAGGCATTRCAAAACAGAAGTTGCTGGGGATAAATTCACACAGAGTGCAAGGACCAGGTCTAATCCCACTCAAGGATTAGGCTGGCAGCCTGGCAGCCCASGAGATTTTGGGACCTTCTGAGTTTCTGAGTGTCATGCCTCCATCAAAGGGGTTTCAGACATCTGGCAGCCCACTCTGTGTGGCATCTGAAGAGCAGTTTCTGAGGAATTTTTTTAAACGTCAGAATTTTCCAGGGAGGGGAAATTCCCATTTCCAGCTAGCCCYGAGTGCTGTTTTCCCAGGACAATGGGCAGACAGAAAGGGCACAACCCCAGCTCTCTCTCCAAACCTGCAATATTTTATGTGCAGAGCATTTCTTATTCCTGCCATAGCAGAGAAGGGGAATTGGTAAAAAATTGCAATTATTTTACACCTGATGCAGACTACAAACATGGAGTCCATGACCATGAGGTTATGCCAGGCTTTATGCCATGGTATTTCTCCTACTGCACTGGGGTAGGAGCTCCTTTAAACCARGAATATTAAAAATTAAATAAATTCCACAGCATTATTCTCAGGCTTAATAAAAGTTGGCTTTCTGATTTGGAGACGAGAAGCAATTACACATTATATATGGGAACTGCAAACATTTTCTTAATTGCAAATAATGGAGTTAAAGTATGTTAMCAGCAATTTTACCTTATAAAGTTGAAGATCACTATTGCAAAATATATTATTATTAAGGAGATTATGATAAAGATTACTATTATTTTGCMAGTAATATCTTAATAATTGGTTAATACCACTTCAGACTTCATAGATGTCAGCGTTGCCTGATTAATGTRTCATCAATCTTGTCTGTCAAAATTATCTTAAAGTATTTTTCTTATTTCCAGTTTTTGCCAGAATCACTGGAAATTGCAGAGGATGGCAAGGAACATATTTTGACTGTCCTGAGCACAGTGCCCATTGCCTGTCCTGGGCAGGATGATTCCTGCAAAATCACTTTGCAGCTAAGYACTGAGGACTTGGGTAAGAGTTTTACATATTGACATCTAATCAATGTGATTGCTTTTGCCAGAATTAAGGTTACAATGAATTCTAATAGAAAATATAATATATCAATAATACCAAAGGGCAGAAGCCATAAAATCAGCAAACTAGGCCATATTTTTATCTGCAAAATAAAACAGCTGATTACATCTGGCAGATTTTTGAGAGAAAAAACCCCCAAAGCCATAAATCTGACTAGCAATAACCTGAACAGTAGTCTGTTGAGATTTATGGATGAAATGACTGAGAGTAGAAGAACTTATTTTAAATTCCAGGAGCATAAAATTCCATTTTTAGGGTTTTTTTTTTGTAACAGGAATGTTCTTGGGCAGAATAATTTCATTAATTATCAATAAAAAAGCTCCCCTGCAGATTTATTATTCAGTAAATGCATAGTGAAGCCTTTTTTCTCTTTTTTGTTGGCTTACAGTTTTTGTCTAACTTAATACAGAAGGAAAAGAATCATTCTTGTGCTTATGTATTATTCTCTTTCTAAACATTTAGGGTTTTTTTATTTTATTAACTTGAAAACATTGACAATGTCACTGAGAAAACTCTTGCCCTTTTATTCAATAAATGCTGTCTTCAGCTCAATCAGGTGGTATACCTGTCCTGCCTAAGGGTGGCATGTGGGTATTTACTTTCCATTTGCACCAAATAAAACACCCAAGCTTTTTTTCTAACAAGTCACTTCTTTCTCTTCCATAAGTGWCTCAACAAGAGAAATGTTTAGAGATAGGATTACAGCTGCAATTTCTCTACCCAGCTCTAAAAAATGTTGGCAAAACCCAGATAGGTCCTGATATTTTTCTCTTTTTAATTCCCTTTCCTAGCTCTCCTCACCATCAGCYAAGTGCTTAGACAGAAGAAAGAAAAATAATTTAAATGGTATCACAACACAATGAACTTAGACTGAGCAGCACCTTATGGTTCCAGCAGCTGTGTTGGCTCTCGTACATGCAGTACTTTGCATTTCTCCATGGCTCAGTGCTGCTCTGTTCTACACTCYGCTCTTGGCTTGGAGTCTGGGCTGCTCCATCAGGAAAACATTCCCTGAGCTCATGGGAATGGATTTCCTTGGATAGCCAGGTGGAGGAAAGGCAGCCTGACGCTGAGGGACTGGGGGACAGGGCTGCTGTGTGCTGGGACATCCCCACAGACCCTGAGAAGCTCAGGCACTGAGGTTCAGAGAGGAAATATTCCCAGTCAAGGCCGTTTGTTTAATTCACATTTTCTGAGGCATCCACCAAGGCTTTCAGAACTCCCCTGACCCTGGGACTGTGGGCCAGGAGCTCTCGGGTGGGGGAGGCTGAGCTCAGCAACTGGGCTGGGACTGACCCCTCACCAAGGTCCCCTCCAGCCTCACAGTCCCTTCCAGTCTGTCTTGACTGGAAGAAAGGGAGGATACAGGACTTGCAGAAGCAACTCTCTTTCCAAGCTGTCAATGGGCTTGATGTGTTGGTGCCAAGAGGCGCCAGGAGGAAGGCACAGCTCGTCCAATTAACTCATATTTGAAGGAAGTTGTCACTGAAGTGGAAAATTTCTGTTAGTTTTGATCAGCTCATTTCTGCAGCTTAGACTAGACCCAGCTCTAGCCCTTGGCTGCTCCATCCTGGGGCTGTTTCCTGGGATGACACTGGGCTGTTATCTATTGAGCTATCTATATATACTTAAGGCTRAGGATCTGCTGCTGGGTGTCTGCACAGCCACATTTGCTCTGAGCCTTTATTGTCTTTAGGCTCCATTAGTTTATCTGAAGGAACACTGCGGGCTTCTGAAAAATGTGYGCTGGCCACAGTGCTGGAAATTAAAAATAAAAACCATTTCAGCTGYGATTCGTTTATACCGCATAAATTAACTGACAAGCTCCTTGTCTGACTGAATCCATATAACTACACTCTTGTGCTAATTATGTAGGGAATAAGTGATAAGAAAGCTAATTACAAGCACAGAAATATCTCTCCAAGTTCAGACAATATCATAATGAATGCCAAGGCACAGCAGAGCCACTGGAGTTCGGCTCCTGTTAAGTTTATCGCTACTATTTTGACAAGATGATTTTCTTTGATTTTAAACTTTTGTTCTGGGTTTTGAGCACAGCTCATGGGGCTGTAATGGCAATAACAATTCCTCATGGAAGCCTCCAATTTAATTGAATCAAGAACCTTGAAAATGAGCCAGGACTTTTCTATAAGATGTGAGGTGAGGCAGCCTTTAAGGATTTGATATGAGAGATAAAATGTCATTAATATCTGTAGATTTTAGTTCAGTTCYCATAGTACTGTACAGGGTTAATTTAAATTATATTTCATGAGATTTCTCCATRAGGAATAATACAGTGATTATTTGATTGTGTTAGAAATGCCATCTCAAAATTATTTCATGCCATCTCTAGAAATTATTAAGCAATTCTACAAATGGGAAGAATTCTATAAAAATCACTTATTTTAATATCAGAAAATCACTTGTTTTCATCTCAGATTAATTTTATGTCCACCATTTCTAGAACTTTATTCTCATCTGATGATAATTGGTGGTCTGGGACAGAAAACTAAGTACTTCTCAAGAAACACTGTAAGTCCTGAAATCAGCATTTAGATTCTGACTGGCTTCAGTGGGACCACAGTTTCATTTCCTATCAACCAAAGGATCCATGAAAGCTTGAGTGGCTTCTTGAGAAGAAAATGCACACTGTATGTAGTGCAGACCAGATGGCTCAGAACTAAATGCTACCACAATTCAGTGTGTGTAAGGGAAAACACACCTATGGAAATAAAAATCCAGGTTTGTCCTTCACCTGAGACCTCAGCAGAAAGGGTCAGCACCCAGAGAGGTGGACACTGCCATTCTGGCTGTCTGTAGAGGTCCATTTAGGAAAGATATGATGTGCAGGGCCATTGTCACGCTGGTTTTGTCGCCACACATCATTTCTCTACCCACCATAGACACTCACATAGCCAGTATCTCCATAGCTTATTATTTTCCTCATTTTTTAGTGAATTTATCAGCACAATACTTCTGCAAAGGAGACAAATAAAACCACCATTGCTTTACAGATTGGGAAGCAAAACATGATAACATAACTAAGCCAAAAAATACAAATACAGACCTGCCGCATTTGCCTTGCTGTTGTGAATCCATAGTTCACCAAAAACTTACTCAAGCACCCTCCCTTTTCACATCAAAACACTTGTTTACTTTAAACTAAATAACTCCCAGCAGATACCTCCTTATACTCAAGATGGTGAAGGAGAATTGTTTTCCAGAACACAGATTCATCTCTTTCTTTGTCATGAGAACAACTTGTCTTCATTCCCTGGGCATGGACCCATAAAGATGACACCATTGTCCCAGAAATATTAGCACCTGTGGAAAAATAGACACCACAGAGTTTTTAGAAAACTTTGGGGATGAAAAAGCCGCACAGTGAAGAGGGCAGAGGGATGCCAGATTCAGTCAGTCACAACCGTCTTCATGCAAAGCCAATCTGGTTCCAAGGTGTCTTGGTTTGAAAAGACTGGTGTCKGCTAAGGAAGGCAGGAGCCTTCCCTCAAATGGAAAATGTAAACCTCCAAATTATTATAATTTTGAAATTAAGGGGCTCTCAGGCAAAGATATGGGAAGAGGAATAACAGTTCTTTACTGGAAAAATTTAAAAAAATACAAATGCAATAGTACCAAAAAAAAAACCAACCAAAAAAAAAACAGCAACAAAAAACCAAACCACTGACAGAGTCAGAACATGACCTGACACCCTGTGTGTCAGGGTGGTGGCACAACCCCGTCCCATGGTGGCTCAGCCCTCCTGCAGTGCCAGCTGTGGCTCTGCTGCAGCAGGGATCCTGCACAAGGGGGGAGTTTTCCTCTGCAGCTCCAGGGCTGGTGTGGATGGGCCTGGGCTCCCTCTGGCAATGCAGGGCAGAAGAAAGCCGCTCCTCTGGCAATGCAGGGCAGCAGAAAGCTGCTCCTCTGGGAATGCAGGGCAGCAGAAAGCTGCTCCTCTGGCAATGCAGGGGGCAAAGGTGGCTCTGTGGTCCCAAATGTCAGATTATATCCAGGTAGGAATGCTTGGCTCCTCTCCCTGGGCGGAGCATCTCCCAGTGGGATGGTGGAATTTTATCAGCCGTGCAGGGATGCTCACTGGCCATGAACAGGGAATTCCTGGAGGGAGGATTGGCTGTGGAAGAGATAAAGAAAACTGCCCACCAATGAACAGAAGATAACTGCCCCACCTCTAACAGATGGCAAGAGAACGCACCCCAGCTAAATCTTTCAACCCAAGGCACAAGGCGCGTGTGTCCTGGAACCAGAAGCATTTCTGTTGAGCCCAGCAGGGTATGGGTGGCACTTTGKCTGACTCCTGTCCGACTCTGTGTTGGTGTTCACTCCAGGCAGCCAGGTCCCTGGGCCCCCAGACATTGTCCTCTCAGCCTGCCGGGTGGATCTGCTGCCGGGGCCGTGCTCGGGGGGCAGCTGTGCTGCAGCCAGGGTGACAGTGACAGCCGTGACCGACTTCRCGCAGGACGGGAACCGCGTCAGCCGCCTCAGCGCCCGCCCGGCCGCRCCAGGGGATGTGCTCTGGAGGGCTTACACACCCAGGGATGTGAAGGTGAGGTCCTGAAATCACTTGGAAAATGTGGCAAATCTTTTCTTTTTTCCTTTCCTTTTTTTKTTTTTCCTCYTTTTTTTCCATTTTTTTCCAAAGARAATAAAATTTTAGGGATGATTGTCATAATGATTTGGGTTGGAAGGGACCTTAAAGACCATCCAGTTCCACCCCCTGYCATGGGCAGGGACACCTTCCMCTRTCCCAGGTTGCTCCAAGCCCCATCTAAGCTGTCCTTGGACACTTCCRAGGAATTAGCAGTCACAGCTTCTYTGGRCCACCTTTGCCAAGGCCTCCCCACCTCCACAATAAAGAATTTTTTCCCTMATATCTGATCTAACCCTGCCCTCTGTCAGCAGAGTAAAGCAAATCAGTCACTTTACACACCAAGAAAATTAAATRGAATTCCCTGTGCTTTGACATATTTAGGTTTGATTATTAATCAGCACATCAGTAAGGCCAAGRGCTGGAACAGAGAGGTCACCAGGAGTGCTTCTGTCCACTGGAAAAGAGGAGAGGGAGAACATGGGTTAGGGAATGAGCACCTTTTTGAGAAKGAGGGAGGGGGAAACTGAGGGTTTGGAGAACATTTTCTGGAAAGGCAGAGCCTCAGAAAGGAGAGAGGAGAAGGGGTTCAGCAGTGCTGTGTTCAATTTGAGACTGTGCTGTGAATTGCCAGGACACTTTCAATGACACATGGCTGCTCCACCTCTTCATTTATACCACTACAAAATGTCCAAAATAAAAAAAAACCCGAACAAACAAACAAACAAAAAGAAACAATCAGGAAGGCCGGCCACACTTTCCTTGTAGAAAGCCAGGCTAAAGAAATGTGGTGAGCAAGGACCAGCCCTTTCTCCATGAAGTTATTTCAGGACCTCAGCTGGGAGGTTTGAGAGCCATAATCCCACCACCCCAAAAAATTAACCAGAGCACAGATTTGACTGAGCTGCATTTCTCAGAGCAGGGGCACATCCAAGCTGGCATATCTTAAGTAACTGAAAACAACCCCCCAGTGAAATCCGCAAATTCCCTGCCCTAWTTTTTGTGGATTTTGTTATGAGAGAATAAGATTAATCTGGACCAAAAGAATGTTTMTCTTCAAAGGTAAAATGCCTAGCATGGGTGTATAACATTTTATCTCAGAACTGGCTTCTTTTTAAGATTCTTAAACCAGAAATTACAGCTAATTCAGCATCATGCACTCACACACTCATATTTTTTCTTGAAATTACAAATGCTGTCATTAAAATATGAAGATGTATCAAGTGTGAAATTGAATAAATCAATTTTAATAATAAATTCCATTTATCTCTGTTAAAACTTGATATATGGTAACATAATAGACAATACTTGCCCCCTCCCCATTTTCACATTGCTGCTTTGTAGTTAATTAGAGGCCTTAATGTAACTTAGTTCTTGCAACATAGCAAGAAAAAGTCCCTGTATTAAAATCCATATAATCTTTATTCCTTCTGACTGGTTCAGATATTTTTGATTTATCTAAAAATTGAACAGTAATGGTGGGCAGAACATCTAGATACCTGTAAACAGGATTTCCTCAGCAAATAACTCCTGCCTCCAGCCAGGAATTGTGTCTTCTGCTGAGATCATGCAAGAGGGAACAGAGCAGGAAGAGCACATGAATTTGTTTGTGCTAGATTTTTACTTAGGATGTGTGAGGCTGTGGAGAAAATGGCGGAATTCTGAGACACTTCATATCACATGGTAAAAACAAATGATACAGCTGACCCCAGATCAAAAAGTTGTTCAAAGAGAGGTTTGTTTTTTCAGTCCTCAAGACCATCATTCTAAAAGTTTGGTGTGCCAGACACAAGTGGGCATCTCAGTGTTTCTGTGTCATGGTTAAGGGGTGTTTTGAAATACAGATGATGTATTGCTACAGGTGAGGATTGTTGTCAGGAACTGAAGTTCTATCTTCACCCTCTAATTCATTTATTTAATTTCACCCCTGTTCCCAAAAGCCAAGTTCTGCTTTGTCACTGAGAGACTGCACAGGGATATAGCAGCCATCCTTCTTCCCTGCTCCATGGACCCTGGTAGAACTAACTGAAGTGCCCCTCTGGGCTCCTCATGGGCAGGGAGGGAGCAAAGAATTAACAGCCCTGGCCAAGAAATCCGTCTGTCAGGATGGATAATGGAAAACCATAACACTCCATCACTCCCACCAGCATGACTGGGGGAGCTCTTCATATCACAAATCACTACACGACCCCGTCCTGCATTGTTGGGAGCTGGTCAGCAGAGCACTCAGCCATTAAATACCACCCTCTTGAGCAGACCTGRGTCCAGCACTGCCTGAGATTCAGGTGTTACAGCTTCAGAGCCCTGCCCCTGGCTTCTGCAGGCACGTCTGCTCCCTGCAAGGTACCAGGGCTCTCTCTGCGACCCAGCTGGTGCCCAAGGAGTCAAGGGCTGATGCAGATGAAGATCTCTGCAGCTGCAGTAGATCCTCTCCTGTTTCACCCACATACTTAAATCAGTGTACTTTGGAGCTTCCTCATCAATATCTGATCAATATCCACATCAAATAGATAAATCAGCTATTGAGATGCTGCAACAGGAAATCTGAGGTCAAATYAGGGGACAGGCAGCTAGTACTAAAACATGCTAATGTTACTTAATTATAGCATACCTTTTTACCATACTTCAGGCATTAAAATTAGTACAAGTTAATGAGCACTCTATTCTCCTGGTAATTTCAGTGAATTATCTGCTCCTTAGCAAAAAGTTTTAATAAAAAGTCTTCAGATTTTACCAGATAAAGGAAGACATTAGATCAGATGARCAGGAACACTTAGAACTCCCTCATTGGCTATGATTAAACTCTGTTGTTTGAAAGCAAAGCCCATTTTGTCCCTATCTGCAATCATGTTTCAGAAGTCAGATTGTAGTTTGTACTTAACCCATGAATCCTGCCCCTAATGTTTTGTGAGGAACAGTAATGAAGGAAAACTGCTGTGTAGACTGTATTCATTACACATTTCATTTTAACTAGGTCACAGTTCGAGACCTCCCAACAGGGAACTGCTACTCTTTCACTGATCCACACATTATCACATTTGATGGATGGTGAGTATTTCACTTTGAAATAATTTGGCTCAATTACTGCAGTTATCAGTTTCTGGATGTGGCATGCATTTGGGCTTACATTAGAATATCAAAAAAGCATTGAACAGGTTTGCTTACAATGAGCAATCTTCTCCTTCAACAGCACAAGTGCTTTCCTTCCAGCTGTGTACTCCTTTTAACAAAAGGACTAGAAATGGATTCATCCTTGAGAAGCAATGGGTTTGAGTCTGAAAAATTTTTGCAAGACAAAGGTCAGGTTCCAAAATGTTCTTCAAATAGAACCATCACTAGTGGCTTTGTGAGGGTGTCTACACCACAAGTTGCTGTGTTAGTGACACCCCAGTGCCACCCAAGTGAGACACTATGTCACCAGGGCAGCACAGCACACAGGGACAGCCTGCCCAGGAGTTTAGCAGCATCTGCTGCAAAGTCACTCATCAGAAGGATGCTCTGGATTTCTTCTGTTTCCAGAGCTGGTTTGTGTCCAGCTGGAGTTGCCAATCATAAACACAACCAAAAAGCCCCAAAAAGATGGCTCTAATGTCTCAGATAAAAAAGTGCAGAAATTATAAATGTCAAATATCAGGAGAAGAATGCAAAAATAAAGTTGTACACCCTCCTGTAGTGTCCAAATGTCCTTCTGTATTACTCAGCAATAAGCTGCTTAAAGACTTACAGAGCCAAAGTGGTGTCTTTGTGTTTGACAGCCTAAACTGTATAGAACTTTTCCACATTTAACTCCCTTAATCATTCATTAATCTATTTATCCCAGCTAATTGGCATCACTGAAAGCTTTTAAAATTTGCACCTGGCACATTTGATCCAATGTTGCAAATATTTCAGATGACATTCCAATTTTGTCATTCCAATTTTGTCATTCCACTGTTAACCTCCTGATGGCACAGACAATGACTTTGGGTGCACAGCATCCACAAGGGCTTGGCAGGTGGGAATTTCTCCTGTCCTGATATCCCAATTTCAGTCCAACATGCTCTGGAGGTGGCATCTGAAATGATGTCAAAGCTGGAGAAATCTGTTGATGAAATGTGAAAGGAAAGGCAGTGACTCCATTAAAGGTTACACTTCTGCTTCTAAGAAAGATTTCCTGTAAATTGGGCAGTCTGAGATAGGAAATAACTCTGCTTATCCATGGTTTCCCTTCTGCTTTGCTGAACAGTGTTTAAATGTGGCCAGGAACTTGTTTCATACAAGTTTGGGTGCTTTTCTTGCTTTGGAAGCTTCATTAGGGCTGCATGAGGTTCAAAGATATCCCCTTACCTCATGTAGCTGCAATTATTTCAACTCTGAGATATTAAACTAGATCAGAGTATTATTTCAAACCTCTCCATACATTTATATTCCAAAATACTCCCTTTTGATTTAGGGCTGGGAACTGGTAGTGATCTGTCAGATTTTTGTGTTTTGGGAGTTATAAATAGCTGGAAAGTRCATCTTGGAATGGAGATACCCTTCCAGCCATGTAGCACATTTTTACATTGCTTCCATGAAAAAAAAAAAGGTCTAAAACCAAATAAAGCAATTTTATTTGAATAACTCATTTTTAAATCCTACYGTTGATATCACACAGAAATGCTTCTAAGCAATTTATATTTTGTCCCAGGGAGTTTGGAAAAGCCCATCAGTCTGTGTCATCATGCCTCAGAGTCACAGAGACTCAAAAGAGGAAAAACCCAGGATCAGCTTGGCCCCTCAAAAGCTGCAGGTTTTTCATTGTGGACAGACATTCATCCCTGCTCTGTCCAGTGCAGCTTTAAATGAGCCACACTGATGGGGCTTCGTCCATCTCAATAACCAGGTTATTTCCCTAAGATGKATCACTTCTTGATATTCAGCCAAGTTTCTTACCCATCATTTCACAGTCCCATTACTCCTACTTATGTTCCCATTTATTATTGTAAATAATTTCTCTTTCAATTATTATAATGATTAGGCTACCTTATTACGYATCAGTTAAGCAATTTCTCTGACTGCCTCTCCAAAAAAAATTGTTACCAYGTTAGCAAATTATTTTAAAGCTCTGCCTCTAAGGAGTGAGGAAAGCAAGGTCTGGAAGGGAAACATYCCCCTTTTTTCATGTAAGGGAATCTGGTGGGAAAATGTGCTTGAAATGAGAACCTTTTTGTRGTTTCAAAATTTAAACTAAATCATTAAAAATTTAAAATTTAACTTCAATAAAAAATAGTTATTTAAATAAATTTGTAAAATTGAAAAATGGTACAGAAATCAAAAGTCTGGAAGTGTTTTTCTTATTGGCAGTACAATTTTCTTACTGAAATGGCCACTTCCAATGTAATTTTAACTTCTATTGTGATGTTTCCAATGGTCTTAATCTGACATGGTGAGCTCACGTTACATCTGAGGTACTTAGCTATTCATTAGATGACTGAAATGCCCAACTCCYACTCCTCAATAGCACTCCCCTTTGCTGTGGCTCCTGCTAATACATGTCTGTAGGAATATTTATCTTGTAATCTTTTCATTCTTCTCACCAAAGGCAGTGACTGWAAATCAAAGAAGAATGTGTCATATTTTACAGCATAAGCACAATCAATTTGTGTATATTGGAGCGTAGATGTGAAATAACGTTAATTATGCCAGCTAAAATCCAGAGAGAGCACTTCCTTTTATAGCAAAGTACCTTCTAAATTAAACAAATGTGAAAGCCTGGTAAAGCAAAAGTATAGCCCTCATTACTGGTTATGGCACATTACAAATATAAAAGCTTTTCATGCCATAAATCGCAGATTCTTAAATATGAAGTACTAGCTTAAAACTAAATATGCAGAAGATCCTTTTAAGGCAAGGTAAAAAAGGAGAATTTCTTTTGATTGGGGAACTATGTACATCATTTATGTTATTTTACATTTTACCTAACCAAAAAAAAGTTAAAATATTTTTCAGACTTCTCAAAAATTTTCAGTAATCTATGTTATCCCAACAATATTATCACCAAGGAAATGGCACCATTTGCTGGTTGGCTTTAATTGCTTTCATCATAGGAGCCCACAGCTAARTCCTGGGCATGAGTAGCCCTGCCAGGTGCTGGGGTTTTGATGATCTGCAGCAGTTTAGCTGTCCCCAGGCATTCAGTGCCTGCTGAGCATAACCCAACATCTGCTCTGAGAGCAACGTGATGGGATGAGCACTCTGAAAGCAGAGAACGTCCTTCAGCATCACCCAGCTCTTCATAGGGTCCTTCAGCATCACCCAGCTCTTCATAGGGTCAAGCCTACCATGAAATTGTTCCTAGTAGCAAAGAAAGAAGGAGCCTGGAGTGCCATGCCAACAAATAATTTTGTGGCAAAGCTGTGGTGGAAAATCTTCAGGAATGACCACAGTGAATAAATACAAAGGTAAAGTGCAGCTTGGTGAAGAGGAAGTCCAGGGTATGAGTTAATTGAACACAACTAGGTAGTAGTTTACTACAACTAGGTAGTAGTTTACTACTACTAGGTAGTAGTAGTCTATGCCCCCTTCTGTCCCTCTCTTATGATTTACCAACAGGAATTATTCCTGGAGAAGCTCACTGCCATAACCAAACACTCAGGAGCATTTCATAATCACTGGATGAAGAGCATAACTTGAGCCATGACTTTGTGCTAGGACAAGAACTTGCTTTCCCCCTTGGAAAACAATCTAACCACGAGAGGGGGAGGGAGAGAACCCCTTTTCACCCAGGCTGCCCATTGCTGCAGACTCTCAGGGGAGCAGGGTGGGGAAGGGCACTGTGGAGGGGGATTTAGACACAAACAGTGGTGCCTGGTTCTGAACACACAGAACTCCCTCGTGCAAGAGCTGCTCTAAGCCTACTTCAAGMATTTAGCACTACAGGCAACTCCAAGGTTGTCCAAAGAATCATTATCACAATTACAGTTGTGTAAACACCACAGAAGTTTACCTGACTACATCCAATTATCCATCCAACTGATTTGAAGGCT
This sequence comes from Cardinalis cardinalis, assembly GCA_014549065.1. Lineage (NCBI taxonomy): Eukaryota > Metazoa > Chordata > Aves > Passeriformes > Cardinalidae > Cardinalis > Cardinalis cardinalis. Next base: position 2,280,783 of record JACDOX010000036.1, read on the forward strand.
CCTGAAAGCTCTAATTTAGGCACGGTGCAGGTTTGTGCTGTGCAATCTTTGCCATGACTTAATTGAAGGACTCAGAGTGACTTCCAGGAGGGTTGGATTGGGTCCACTGTCAGTGATTATTAAGCAATAAATAGCTCCCCTGACTGCAATGACATTTATATGCATATGCAAAACGAGCCTTCTCTACCAGACAGAGATGATTAGTCTGGGTACAGCCAATCTGATGCCTGATTTCCCATCAGCCTCCTTAAACACCTCTCCTTCTAAGCTGATCTGTAGAAGGAAACTGTGGAAGGTACTCTCATAAAATATCCTCTTTCTCCCCCACAAAGACATCCAAATGGAGCAAGTACTAGAGGTTTAAAAAGATTATCTATTTTTTAAGTTGTCCTTAGTTCTGATCAATCTTAGCAGCAGCATCTATGCAGTGTARTACAGGATTTATGTGTCTGATTAGAAAGTAGGATGAGACAGAACCATTCAAAGTCTTATCACTTTATGGCCAACCTAAGTTTTTCAAGATAAAAGATAAAGTCAGATGTGTTTTCTATCAGAGAAAAGGAGCTGAAGTTTAAWTTTTTTACTATGATATAAGCTACAAAGTTATCTATAGCTTTTTTCCTGAAGAGGAACAAAACACAGAAATATATATGTGAAAAGTCACAGTTCACAAGCCATTTATTCCTCTGCATAAGAAACATTAATGGCCTGAAACAATGAGGAGGTTTGTATGGCACTGTTTTAAAAATAATCCTGTTATTTAGCAGAAGCATTTTTTACATGCCTTTTAATGKTTTTTTTATTGTAGAGAATAATAAAGCTTATTATTATGAGCTTATAGTTTAGTTTCCACATTAGTTAATTTCATAAAAATTGAGTTTAAAACYAATCGCAGTGCCTTAAAAGAAAGCAGAATAATCCATTGTTTTTAAAGATGGAAGCTGTTGGCTTATAGGAAGAAAACATCAWCAACATATATTAAGTATATGGCTACTATTTCCTTTTATACAACAGAATAAAATAGAGTGAGAATGAGACAAGTTTGTGGAGTGAGAGGACAAAGAACAAGCAGAAGAGKGTCCTCTCACAGGCAGCTGTGGTGGAAACCCCAGAGATTCCAGAGGGTTCATGCAGAGGCCAAACACTTGCAAAGTTATTAAAGTTATCCTGCTCTTGKCCTCATCCAGACGGAGCAGGGACGTTCCTTACAGAAAAGAGTGAAAATTCTAAATTGTTCTCCACTCTGATTGCTGATCCACTGAATGTGAAAGTTGTACTTAGGGGCAAGTCGTTGAAGGGGAGGAACAAACTTCATTTTAGCTGGCTTTCAGTAGAATCCCAGATTTTCACAGGAAGCCTTCACCTAGCCGCAGCCAGACTTGTAAAATATGGTGATTAGTCACAGAAGAGGTTATTTGAKTACCAATTTCCCTTTGAACATCACACTCTAAAATCAACCAGTTAGAACCAAAATATATTCATTAAGACCTGGAGGCACGAAACTTCTTCCCATTTGCTTTACATCAAATGTTTACCCTTYTTATCCATGCCCATTGCCATGGCAGCAGCTGGGACACAACTCCTGCTTTTCACAGGAATCCTTAGGCACTTCCAGCTGACAACTGCTGCGGCGTTCCCTTGGATACAGAGCCAGAGAAACTCCTCCCCACGTGTGCGTGGCTCCCTCCTCCAAGGCCAGCCAGCACTCTGCTCTGATTATGGTGCGCTACTGTACGTGTGCCAACGATCCCCCAACACAGGTGCATGCTGAGGGTGCCTAACCCTGTCTGGTTTTGTTTCTTTGTGGCTGTTTAGGCGCTATGACAGCCATAAAATCGGGACGTTCCTGCTGAGCCGCAGCGAGTCGCGGGCGTTCGAGGTGCACGTCCGCCAGTGGGACTGTGGCGGCCACCGCTCCGCCACCGCCTGCAACTGTGGCGTAGCTGCACGAGAAGGAGGTGACACTGTGGTGCTGGACACCTGCAATGGACACTTTCAGGACAGCAGGCCCCAGCTGACCATCAAAAGCACCGAGGCATCACCRCAAGTCAAGATCCTGAAGTCTTACGGAGGCAGGAAAATAACAGTACGTGCGTGGATGGCTGAGCGCTCTGGTGGCGGTTGCGCTTTGAGAACACGCGTTTAAAATTTCTGAATTATCAAGGAAGTTGCTCTTAGGGCTTCTGCGGTCGAGATGATTCTGAGGTGTCAGAAAGTCTCTTTTTCCCAGCCCCGAGATCAAAAAGGGAGTCAGGATTCTTTGGCTGTGCTTTTCAAGGTTGTTTATTCTTTGTTATCTAAAACATTCTTTTCCTGACTTGTTGAGATCTGTCCAGCAAGTTGGTCCATGACACACTGACCGCCCCTGAGGCAGTGTTATTTTTTATACTAAAAACTGCATGTACTTTATTTACAATAATTTTCCAATACCTATCACCTATGTTAGACAGTGTGTTTCTACTCTAAACCAATCCAAAAGTCCCAACATCACACAGAAGATGGAGGCTAAGAAGAAGAAAGAAGAAGGACAAGGCATGCCCAAATCCSTCCRTCTTGGCTTYTGAACCCCCATTCTAAAACTCAAAATTCTACTTCTCTATCTTGTAACAAAYTATCATTCTACTTAAACTCTCATGGCTTTAGAATTCTCATATAAGGTTGGTAATTTTTTCCATGGGTTACAATCAAAGCCACAGGTGTCTTTGGCTTCTTGCCAAGGTCTCTGAGCCCCCTGGCAGGGGYTTGRGCCATCCAGGGCACCCAGAGGGATGTCCTGGGTTCTGACAGTTGCTATGAAAATTTCTGAAGCCATCAGAGTGCCTGCAGCCAAACGTACTGCAGAGCAAGAGGCAGGGAAGTGGCTGCTTAAAGTGTTGTTTTAGCAAAGTGTAAAACCMAACAAAACAAATACCTCTGGAAATTTTTTGGCAACACGGCAGAGCTCTGATAGCACTGCTTACTCTCTGCAACACTCCATGTTTGCTTATGCCAGGCACTACCCAACCACATCACATAAAGCAAATTTCTTTGCAGAGCTCAAGATATAAATATGCAAGGAAAGATCACAGGTAGYAGAGTAATGGAGTTTTTGAGTGGAGCAGTAAGACACTATTAGTCAGAGCCAGAGAGCCCCCAAAAGCTATGAAAATGGGCTGTAAATGTGCAGCATTTGCTGTAACATAAAGCATTTGCCTAAACAAATATATGGCCACAACTTATTTTGCATAAGTATTGCTTATCCACACTAATAGACTGAAATCACTGGAAAAATAGGAGCAGGTTGCACCAAGGGTTTTGGTAAAGGAAAGAGCTGCAAATTATGGCCAAGAAGATAATTTTATCCTAGAGTTGTATCATCAAGATTTATTGCTATGAAATGTTTTGGATGAAGATTGGTCCACAGCAGAGCCAGAATGATGCAGGAAGTGCCTGTGCTTGGCTCTCCTTGTGATCTCACTTGGAATAGGCCTCAGGAAGGCAGTAATTGAAAGTCTGTTAATTATAGAATAGAGAAAAAGCAGGAATCAAGCTGTCATTTCATTTTGCAACTGAATGCAATATAATTACTGTTTTATTACTAGGACAATCTTAGCAAGGAATCCCTRCTCTCATTTACACCTGAGGTAAAAAACTCAGGGAAACAAATCAGGGCAGGCTGGGGACACGATATGAATCCTGCTGTGAGGTGAGTGGGAATCTACAGGAGCTGTGCAGCAGAGAGCAAGATCCCTGAGCACACCACTGAGTGGAGTGCACCCCGATCCTCCCAGCACTTGTCCATCATTATCCTCATACAGCCCAGGAACTGGCTCCCACTGGCTCCCACAATGTTCAGGGAGGATGGGAATGGGGCTGGGTCACGCAACGTGGCAGCTTCCAGCAGGCAGTCACTGAATAACTGCAAACTGAGGGCTCACAAAACCTTCTTTGAAGCCTCAACTAGCAGCATTAAAGCCAGGTGGGATGTGTTGCCCGGGGCAGCAGGATAGGAAAGGGTTAGAGCCCTCCAAACTCCCAAAATGAATTCACACCWGGAAATATTAATGTGGACAGCGCAGAGGACTGAGCAGCTCAGGCAGTTCTGATTGCAAGGGTTTTACACACAGCCCTCTAGAAAAAGCCTGAAGTAATGGGGAACTAAAATGGGCAGAATTGTAATTAAGTGAAGCCAAACTCTGAGTAAACCCTGGATTCAAGCCCAAGAATAAAAATATGAGCTTGTTACGCCTTCACAGGTATGAGTAGATTTGATGGGGAGGAACTTCAAAGGGACCAGAAAATCCCCACACAAAATAAAGGAAAATAAAGCACATTATTTGGATTAATAAATTATGTTTAGACAGGGGCCACTTAAAAAAGGAAAATAATTATTTTGAAATTGTTATAATGAGATGTTTGCAACTCTAATGTATTTTTAAGATTAACTGAAAATGTTTACTTTTGGATAAAAAGAAAGTATTAATGCTACTTATCAGGATAGTATGTTCCTGCTCCCTCTCCAGGCCCAGATAATTTTCAAATAGTTTTTTTTACCTGTAAAAATACAGCAAAAAAAAAAAAGTCAGTTGAACAGATATTTTCTTTTTGCTTTTTTCCCTTTTATTATTTGGTTAGTAAACCAATCTGAAAAATCCATTATCTACACAGTTACTTCTTGTTTTGAACCCTGCTAAGTTTTTTTTTTTTTCCTTTTAAAGGTCAGTGTAAGCCTACCACTAGTCCTTTAATGAGAAAATTGCTTTATGCACTTTAAAACACAATCATTTTCTGGATAATCCRGCCTTGGAAAATGAAACAATTGTTCAGAAGGAAGAAAGATATTTTTCAATCTTGGCAGTTTCTCCAAAAAAAGTTATTATTTAAAAATTATTAATATAAAAGACACAAGGGTGGCCTTATTGTCATGGAAGTCACTTCAAAAATTACCTGGTAACTTACCACTGGGAAAACTTCAATGGATGCAAATATTAATTTAAGAAGAAAGTACTCATGGAGTTATATATTTATGTAATGCTATCAGATATGAATGCCATGGTGAAAGCAAGCTAAATAACAGCACAAATAAATATTTATAGTGTTTCTAAGTGATCTTAAATTACCTCCACTATCGCTAACATCCTGCTTTGAAATTTTCGTTTATGGAAAGAGATGTTTTTTATTGCATAAAAATCTTGGTAAGAGCTTCAATTCGCTGGAGCTTCTTTGTTTTTTCTGCCTCTTCAGATCCTGTTCCCTTCTGGGGCATTTGTTCGAGCAGACCTGAGCGGCAGGGGAATGGGTGTGACAGTGAGGACACCGGGCAGGGACTTCAACAGCACCCRGGGCTTGTGTGGCCTCTTTGATGGGATGGCTCACAACGACCTCAACAACGTGCCTGAGGAAGACTTCATAGAGGAGTGGAGGTACAAAGCCACAGAGATCCTGCCCAGGAGATGCTCTTAGCTGTTGGGAAGGACGAATGTTTGACAAGAAAGTCTCACAGATATGCGTGCTGGGCAGAAAGATTTTTGAATGTAGAACCTGAAGAAGGAATAGAAATGAAAGCAAGTTTTGATATAGAAGAAAAGAATTGCTGAGGCAGTCTTACTGGATAACCAAGGAGGCAAAGGGTGTGTTAGTTAGAAGGGGTTTTTATGGCTTAGAGCAAAGGATAAACCCACCCCAAGCAAGAAGATGTTTTTACCAAGCAGGAAGATAGCACAGGCAAACAAGCCTGCTGATGTGGCAAGTAGAAAAAAGGTCTCAGAATTTTCCACTGCAAGAAAACTGAAAAACAACTTCGAGCTTACACTGTAATGTACTAACTTTTAGTGATTGGAGAACAGTAACATGAATATGGTAATTATAGTAGTTATGATAGGCTATAGGTAAAAGTTAAGGTATAGACTGGTTCTGCTGTATTAAGATGCTCAGTAAGGGAAAGTATAGAATGCACTGTAACCAAAACCAAAGGGTSTCCAGGCCTGCCTGCAGCTGGAGCTGACAGCTGTAGGCACAGCTCTGTCACCCACCACCCTGGGCTGCTGTAACCTCTTGGATGGAATAAACTGCATTTTGGAGAGCAGCCTGGAGTGCTGCATCCCTCTTTTCGGCTCTTACACTTAGCAGTGTTTCAAATGGCCTTGATGGGTTTATTTCATTACAGACTCCCCTAATGGCCTGAGAGATCTGCTTAACCTAAGGGAGAAGCCTGAAGACCCATCTCCATCCCAGCAGCACAGGGGCTTAATCTTCAGTCACTACAAAACACATCAGCAGTTTCCAAGAGAGAAGTTTTATATTCACAAGTGATGCCATGTTAACAGCTGCGTTAAGATCCTTCTCAGCTGTTAAAAAAAATTGCAGTTCTCACCCACCCTTGAAAATGTAGGTAGCTGACAATAGGGATTAATTAAGGGTTTCGTATTTCTCTTGTTCTTTTATTCCTGAACGCTAATTACAACATGTGAGTATAGATTAAATGTTACATTTTGACAAAGTCTGGTAATATATGTACCATGCTAAAACCTAATATCAACTCTACTAATGATGACAGTGAGCTCTGAAAACTTGTACTTTCTGGGACAGATGGTCTGGAAAGAGAGCTAGGAGTCTGACTCTGACATCTCCCTGTCACAGTCCCTGTCCCYATCCCTGCTCCTGTCTCTATCCCTATCCCACATTTTAATTCCTGTTGCTGAACTTCAAACATGCTTAATATGTGCCCCTAAAACCAAAATGGGTTTGCTTGTGTAGCCTGGTTTGTGAAGTAAGGAAAAAGAAGGCAAAACACTAACATAGCACTTAATCTGTACATGGGAGCTCAGCACAATCCTATAGGAGCAATGAATTTTTAGGCTTCTTACACTTCAGAAAATAAACAAGCACCTCTATCATATTCTAGTTCTATTCAGTGGGCCTAAGTAATGGCTACCTAATGTCTATTTTGGCCTTTCATTATAAATTCTACTATTTAGAATTCAGCAGCCATCATTAACATCCTAATAATGGGGTAATCAGTCAGAGATTGCTTCTGGGAAGGCAGATGGAGAAATAGCTTGGTGCAAGAACCAACCAATAACTCACTGCCCCAAAAAAGAGCTAAAAGGTCCTTAGGAGAACTTGCTCAAAGCAATTTTGCTGAAAAAGCTGAAGCCAAAGCGCAGTGCAAAGGAATTTAGTAAGGAAACACTGAGGAGTTTTCTAGGGCTGTGGGATGGAGATTCTTCAGGGAAGGCAGAAGCTCCTGCTARGTGAGAAGGGCAGGAGGGGTGCTGAGTTCCATCTTGCACTACTCCCAAGGATGGATTCTCAAGGATCCCTCAGAACCTGTATAGRAAATCCAAGCCAATAGAGAAACTGAGGTCACCTCCAGAGGAGGCTGGATCATTCTCTGATCCACTCACTGAGAAACAGCCAGTAAAAAAACAAAAGCTGGAGGGTGACTTTTCTGCTGCTGTTTTTAATTTCATTTTAAATAACCCTGAAAGCATGCTAGGTTTTCTCCAGCACCTGAAGCCATCTGAGTGCCCACCATCTGGCAGTTCAGAGCTTTCCCTGGCTCCCACCTCTCTCAAGCAGCTGCAGGGCCCTGCATGCACAGATCAGTTTTACACACCAGCTTTCCAACACAACTTTCAAACAGTAAAACAACATCAGAGCTTCCCAGACAYTAAATAACGACCAGAGAAGAGATGAATTTTAAAACATGTGATTTAAGTAGGCAAAATAAAATCTTCAGGCATTTAAAAATATGCCAAGATTTTTGTTAAATTCTGGACACTTTCTCTGCAATAGCATCCAACTCAATTGGATGAAAAAAAAAAATTTCTTTTGTTCTTCCTGAATTATAGTGGGTGGCTCAGAGGAATGATAGTCTGGTCATCTCATGCAGGGGACAGAGGGACATTTGGGCTCGCTGAGGAGCAGCTGTATGTGCCTGACTGTGAGGAAGGTGGGGTTTCCATTCTCTCCACACCACACACCTCTGTTCTGTGGACAGGGGCTGACCAAAAGAAGGTAATTGGTTTCATGTAGGATTAACAGAGGATTTTGTTTCAGTAAGATATCAAGGCAAAAGAGTTTCATTTTAGTGAAATTCTCATTGGTGCATTTGGTTTCTGTCCTGATTCTGGACTAGTTTATGTGGTTGATTTATTTTTTATTAAATAAATAATATTTACAATAGCCTCTAGTTTATGTAGTATTAGATCAAAGGAGGATCTACTTCTGCTGCCTTAGTCTAGATTTAAATGTATTTGATGCTGAGTCAGGGAAATTTCAGGGGCAGATAACCACTCTATTAGAACCAGAGGAATTGAGCATGAAGGACATTAAAATGTTTTGTTCAAGGGACAAATCTCTCAGTCACCAAAACCATTTTATTTTCCTAGACTAYAGAGAAGTGCAGAACAGCTTGTGCATTTCCATGAGCGTGAAAACCACCCTTTTGTCTCATACTGTCTCCTGCTGAGCCCACACTTTGGGCAAAACAGTTCCGTATGTGTTTGTGCTCATGTTTCAGGAGGAGAAATAGGTTCATTTTGCCACTGTCACTRAGATGTTCTGTTTTAAAGTCATGATTGTGTCAATGATTAAAATGGTAATATCAGATATGCCATTTAAAATGTATTTCTAACAAATTGGATAGAGGCAATTACAATTTCCAACAACAGTTTCTAGTGTTTGGCTCCAGTGTGTTAGCAAATGCTTTCCCTTTCCTGAAACCCCAACATTCTGGCTGCAAGACAAAATTAATGCCAAAATAATTTTAATTTTTGGTGCTCTTTCAAATTTTTCTGGTAATGACATGCTGCAAAATATTGTGACAAGAAACATATCCTTTCCTATGAAGCCCTAGAATTCCTCTTGTGCTGCACAAACAAAATCAATAAGAGATATGAGATTTCTGAAGAAACTTGAATCATGTCTGTTTATTCAAACTGAAGTCTCTAGAAGTTCATTTATCATTAAACACTAAATTTAAAAGGGGGAAGAGAATCATCTCAGTTTATATGATAGCCTAGCCCTATGATCAATAGAGAACTGCTTTGTGTTGAAAGAAAAAAAATCAAAGAAAACTCTAGTAGAAGGAAAGAATGAAATTAAGTATGAAAAAAAAGGGGGAGGGAAGACATTTAAAAGAAAAAAAATAGCATTATACATCTTAGAGGACAGATCTGGCACACATGATTTTCATGATGTAGGATTTGAAACAAATATGASTTTTTTGTCATCCTCCAAGAGTTAGCTGTGACATCCAGGGACAAATCCAAGGCCTCTTTCATGTATAATACACAAAGGGTAACCTGCACCTCASAGAAAGTCCTGCAAGGAGAATTCAAGCAGTTGGGCAATGCTCCAGCAAACCACTTAAACATCTGGTATAAAAAGTCTCTATGAAGTGCTGGAAAACACACAGGACAACTCAAGAAGGGCAGTGCAAAAGTGACTAAAGAAAACAGGTTAAACTTAAGTGTTTTCTCAAGTACTTTTGTAGATTGGGGATTTATGCTTACCCTACCCTCAGTGAAAGTTCCCTTGTATGATAGAATAATTTGTTGAAAGTTTTCTCCTTCTTATCCCTTCCTATTTTTAAATCAGAATTCCTCCAGGGAAGAGTTTATTTGACAAGACCCCAGCACCCTCTGAGAAGAAGCAAAGGAAAAGTTTCTGCAGATGCCAGAAGGAGAGCACCAAGCCTGTGCCCRTGGCAAACACAAAAAATGCCTTTCAGGCTCCTTCCCCTGAGCCCTCTGCCTGCCATCGTGACCATGTGGACCACAGCTTTGCAATCCCATATCTGGATGTTACCTCTGAGTTTGTCACTCACACAGAAGCAGAGTCAAAGTTGAGAAAAGATGGGAAATTACCAACCAAGGCTTTTGGTCAAAGATATTTTTCTAAATCAGTTCAGAAACGAAGAAGCCCCGAGGTCCCACTAAAGCACCTCCCACACAATGTTTCCATGAATAGCAACAGCTCCATTGACTCTACCAAAGCAACAGGAGACCTAAGGAAAGCCAAAAGGCAAGACAAGYATTATAAAGACTCATCCTTTCACCCACTGCATGGCCCAGCCCAGAGACATTCAGAGAGYTTTGCATATTTTTTCCCTGAGGATTATTTTGAAGGGGTTCGGATGAAAATTCCACTGTCATGGCCCACTCCCAATGGCCTGACTGCCACCAAAGCTCRGGAGATTTGCCACCAAATTCTTGCAAACTCCACCATTGGCTTGGCATGCAAAGGCCTCCTGGGCAAACACCTGGATGAGGCAATCGATATTTGCCTGCTGGACCTGCAGCTCAAAGATGACGTGGCTTGGGCGAGGGCACTGATCGCCCTTTTGGAAAATGAGTGTGAAAGGAGAGTGCTGGGGAGCAGGAAGGGAGAGTTCCCTGTTGGAAACCAGCCCTCTGCTGCCTGGGAGGAGATCCTCACTGCTCTCCAGTGTCCCTGCACGGAGCTGGGCTGCCAGTGCCCTGCAGGCCACAGCTCCCACCACTGCAGCTCTGCCAAAAGTGAGTAAAACCTTCTTTCCACATTGACAGTGAGCAAAACCTTCTTTCCATATTGGCAGTGAGTAAAGCCTTCTTTCCATATTGGCATTATTAGGCAGAACATCTGCACAGAGTTGTTTGCTCTTCAAGCGGCGCTACCAGTAAAGTATTTGATGAATTAGTAATCAGGTTTTGACCTTGAGGAGCCAATCAAAATATCTGGTTGGCTGGTCCTTCGCTTTTTTTGCCTCAGTAACTTTTTAAAAATGGATTTTACAAGCCCCTTAGCAAATTGGTTTTGCAGAAGTGATTTTCTTTACATCTGATCTATCACTGGCAAGCTGACAAGCAGGCTTCTCACAAAAAAAAGAGCAGTGTCCTGCTCACCTTGTGGTCAATATTCATGTAAACAGTGTAGAGATATGTCTTCTTTTTTTTTTTTTTTTCTGGTCAAGAGAAAATAAAGTTTGAACCTTAATTTCAAACACTATAGTAGTAACAACGCAAAATTAAAAGTGACAAAATGAACAAGTAACCCTGCCAAAGCCATCAAATAGGGTCAGTCTAGGGTCAGTCACCATGGCTYAGCTGAGACATCCAAATCTCCAGCCAGCCCCAGGAGCCCAGAGGCACATCTGACACCACAATGCATTTATTATCAGGGATGGGATCACACATATTCTTCACATTAAACATTACTTCAGTGCATGGGTTTAAAGCAGTTAAAATATATCCTGACATCCTCTTTTTTCTGTTAATGACAGGCTAAAATTTGCAGAATAACTTCCCAAATATGGAAGAATTAATTCTCTTTCACACAGAGAAAAACTGACACCAGGGACTGAAAAGTGAGTTGAGCAATTTTGAAGCAATTGCCCAACATACAATTCAATGTTTAACTTATTTCTCTGTGATACAGAGAGGTTAGGGGGCTTGCTTAGGCCAAATTTTAAAATTTTCTTTTGCTATGGCTGAMATCTCTCAGATTAGAGAAAAATAGCTTCAATATGACCTTTCAAGTAAAAGCTAATGGCACCTTGTCTTCTCACTGTGACATCAAATATAAGCAAGGACAGAGAACAGAGCTCAGCCTGGGATTGSACAGGGAGGTGAGAACTGGAAAACAAACCCACATCAGGGTGGCAAACACCCCCAAAATCATTGCCTTCCTCTGCCCAGACTGCTTTGTCTGCCTCTTGCTGCCTTTGYCTTGTACATTTCCAGTGTTCAGCTGGACAAGGTGCTGGGCCATCTTGTCTAGACAATGCTTTTTGCTGAGTTAGAGAAAAATTGAGAATAAAACAACACATCAAAATTAAAACCAAGGTAATAACTGTCATGCTTAACTTTCAGGATATTCTCCCGTCTTTGGTATAAATGCAGAGAAGTTAGGAGAAAACATCACACAATAAATTCATTTGAACATTAACTGTGGAGAGGAAAAAGTGCTGCCACTGTCTAGAGTTAATCAGTGGAATGAGCTGCAATGAGATCCACTATTAAAGACCATTTATAAATTCATTTATTAGTGATTTAGAATATTTTTCTATATATACAAAAATAGAGAAGCTGGTTTATATATATATATATATATGTATATTTGTAATTACCTGATATTGTGAATGAAATATAAAGCAGATCTATATGTACGGCCTGAGGTCAGATCCCCTACAAGGAGAAATAAAATCTTAGTTCTGGCATGCCAATCACCCTGACATTATAATACTAGGAAAAGGTCATCTAGATAATTTGGTACAGTCAATCAAGGCAAGCCTCCATGGGAGCTTCACCTTTAGCTGTTCTTGATTTTTTAATTTCATTCAAAATATATTTAAGGTTATCTGCTTGTTTTCACATTTCACACGCAGGAATGCTCTACACAGACAGCATGGAATCATTGAGATTGGAAAGGATCTGGGAGATCATGGGATCCAACTCTTAACCCAGCACTGCCATCTTCCCCACAAAACCATGTCCCCAGGTGTCACAAGTGAGGTGGTTTTATGAAMACTTGCAGGCAYGGTGACTCCACCACCTCCKGGGCTGCCTGTTCCAATGCCTGACCACCTTTCCAGTGAATACATTTTCCTTAATATCCAATTGAAACATCTCTTGGTGWTGACAGCAACAAGATCCTCTTGTCCTATTGCTTTTTACCTGGGAGAAGAGACCAATCCCCACCAGGTACAACCTCCTTYCAGGTAGTGCAGAGAGCAATAAMATCCCCCCTGAGCCTCCTTTTCTCCAGGCTAAACACCCCCAGGGCTGTTCCCCTACAGACCCCGAGGTCCATGTGTGATGGGACACCTCTTTCCAGGGAAAAACACAGCAGCACCTCACAGCAGCCACCARCCTCTCCAATGTCACCCCCCAGGACTGGAGGTGCTCAGAACCGAGGTCCTGCTGACATCACTAAAGGCTTTCACACCAGAATTGGTAACTAGAGATGAAGAATTAAGATAAATCTCAGAAATAAAGCTGTGTGCTCCAACCAGAGCAGCTTRAGCCCCATCCCTGGGAGCTCAGGAGTCCTGGCCGGGCTGGCAGAGCCCAGGAAATCAGCCCAGGCAGGATAAGCCCCTGGGCTTTGTGACTAATGAGCAGGGGTTCTGTAGGAAGGGAAAGAAAGGAGGAGAAATTAAGAATTGAATTAGGTTCCTGCAGGACATATAAAAGTGCTGTCTCTTTCACTTTCTTTTCAAAAAGCCAGGACAGAAGAAACGGGAGAATGAGTGTTGATCTCAGRAATGCTGAATTTTAAGTGCTATTGCTAGGGAAAAGTTATTTTCCAGGGGAAGCTACATAAGTAATGAAGGAAAAGCCAACTCCTTTTGCTGGTTATATATTTTCCCATCAGTTCCAAAACAAATCTCTGTCTAATTTTCCCAGGCTGGAATTATAGATGTGAATTAAAACTCCCCCAAGATCAGGGAGGCCATCAACATAATTCAAATATATTTTCCAAGGTCACCCAACCTCAGCTACGCTGCCAATACAGAACAATTTATTCTGCCACTGGTTTTGGCAGCAAACACACCCAAAAAGATGGTCCTGCAGTATTTTTAGGAATCAAAATACAGGCCATGATATATTTGAAGGGATTTTAAATGAAAACAGAAATAAAGAGAGGAGATGTGAAGTGTGGCTTGCAGACAAGTTCACTCCTCTGCTCTGCCTGACTCCAACAGGAGCAGTCCAGGTGGCCAGAGCTATAATTATCCTCGCATGAAAATCRCTATTTGGAGTTGAAAGGCACCTCTGAAACTTGGCAGCACTCCAGAAGCTTAGAATTTCTTAATGTTGCTTAACATTTCATAACCCCCACCCTCCCCCCAACACCTGTATAAGGTGCTTAAAATGCCATTACCACCTGTAATTAAAGGCAGAATCCAATTACAGCAGATAGCAAATCGGGTTGGTGCTTACCATTTGTATATATTGACCATGTTGCTTATTAAAAAATATCAGGACTGGTAAAGCACACATAGAGTAATGTAATATGCAGATTGTAGGAAGCTCTAAAGAGCAATTACAAGATAAAAGGTAATGAGGAGTAATAACGACAAATTAGTTTCWGTGAAGTAATGACACTTGAAGTTAAAATTTCTACGTGGAAAGTTCTGGGGAGAAAAAAAATTAACCAGCAAAGAAATCAAAGCCAGCAAAAARTGATGGTGAGAAGGTGAGAAGGGAATGTTCACCTTCCACACTGACAGAGAGCCCATTTTCGTATCAATACATTTCAGTGGTGATATTAAGGGGGGCTGTGAACCCAACTGCATTTTCAGAGCTGTGAACCACAACCACACAGGTCCCCCAGACCCATCTGCTACGCCCTGTTATTTTTAGAGTGGTTACACAGACCTTTCTGAATTCAGCAGTCTGCTTTGGGTCCTGTTCATGTGCTGTAATTAAATAATATGAATTAAAGCACGCAATATTTTTAAAATTTATTTATAATGAGCAAATTTATGAGGTCAGCTATTACAGTTCCTCAGGCTGGGTCTTCCAGTGGAAAATGCCTCTCCCTTTGGAAGAATAAGCTCAGATTTTTGATCAGACCAGGAATGAAAGGTCACATACATATTATAGAAATCTCACCATTTATGTAATTGTGATTTATTTTTAAGCTTAATTCTCATTTTCAAAGACAGAGCACGAGGAAGACGTTGAAAGAAAATACTTAAATTTTTCCAGGTGAAAAGGGACAGAGTGTTTCAGTTGCCTACATCAAACTCCAATCTGTTTTGGAGATTGGAGCATTTGTATGGGAGCATCCTGGCTGAAGTAAATACTTGTCTCCCACTCAAATCAATTCAATGATCTTAAAATTCCAGATAATAATGATTATGTAAGGGCTGTTAGGAAGTCAAGTAAATTAAGACTTTCTGGTATTTTCAGTATGTGTTTTGCTGATAAGATGCAGAGAGAGCCATCAGGGTGCGTTGGCACAATAGATGCTGTCCTTGCATAAATTAAAGTAAATTATAATATTATGCAAAGTAAAAAATGTATCTTAGACTTTTCAAAGGAAATATAATCCATTTCCTAAATCCCCAGGATATCTACAATGAAAAATATTGCTCACTGTGTGTAAGGCTGGTGTTCCCTGTGGCTGGGACCAGCTCGTGGTGACCAGAACTTCCAGAGAGAATTCCATTTAACAGCACCACAAGGGCCCCAGAAACAATTACCAGAAACTGTGACCCTTTTCCACAGGAACTGATCATTTTTTTTTCAAATCACTTGGGCTTGTAAACAAAGAAAAAACAACCARGCTTTTTGCTAATATGGCAAAACATGTTCCATGGCAGAGAGGATGCAATACACTTTAGCAATTCCATTGATTTTTCAAAATTGGATTTCATAAGAAGAGTCAAATGTGCTTGTGAGAACAGCAAAAACCATTCTTACTGTTTTAAACTTTCCTCACCAAACTACTATTGCTATAAAAAATGTTAAATTGCGTTACCCCTGAAAAAGCCCTTCTTCTTTTCAAATAGTGAGTCATTGGGCTTAATTCTACTCTTCATTATAACAATTCCRTTGACTTTGGTGAGCACAGTACTAACAAAATCACTTCCTGTCACTTTGATAAAGTCACACTATCAAGACAAAAATCAGGCCTCTTTTTCACAAGTGTTCTTTTCTTTTGCCCTTTTTCTYATACTAATTGTTGACTTTTGCACTCCACGATGTTGAATTTTCCTGTCTATGCAGCTGAGGGAGGTTTGAAGCTCTCCACTGCCTGCAGCCTCACATGTCTAAAGGTTCACTCAGCAGCTGATGGGGGTGAGGCTGTGTTCTTGCACTGAAATTCAGAAGCTGGGGCATTTGTTTCTATCAAATACATTTTTGTTCAGTAGTGAATCCTGTAAGGCAGGGAACATTTCAAGCAGATCCCTATGTACCATTGCAGCATAAAGCACATTTTAATACACAGCTCCCATCCCACTGGGACTGTGTTCTTTACACTGGGCTTAAAGATATTAAAGATATATTCTTATTTCCTTTAAGCTGACATTAAAGAAGTCTCACTAAGATATCAATACTCCATAAAAGAGGTTCTATAAAGCTTGAAAATGAAAACTTTTCTTTTGAGACCTGTTATCTCCACTTACTATGATTTTTTTTTTCCCTCAKCTTTCCAGTATTGGAAAGTAGATAAAGAATAAGTATGATGATACATATTATGCAATTTAAGATTACATTGTGTTCAGTTAGTCAGCTTTTTCCTAGTTAAAACAAATTATGATTTAGTAATGAAAGAAAACTGGGGAAAATATCTTTAAAATGTTTRTTTGCAAAGCACACTTTCATTCTCCCAGCCATCTGCAGAGGAGTGGTCCTCATCATCAYTGAGGCCCCGGCACAGGAWGCCCAGGAAAGTTGTGGATCTCCCATCCCTGGAAGGGTTCAGGGCCAGGTTGGATGGGACTTGGAGCATCCTCTATGAAGCAAATTATTCCACAGTGTCGTCAGGCCTGGGCCATAAAAATTTGCACAAATACATTTTTCTCAGGCTAAAAACAGAGCCAGTATTGGCAGACATAATTTTAAAAGGTGTAATGATCAAATATCAGGCTTTGAGATTACTTGTCAAAACATCAATTTTTGAACCTAGGACTTGTCACCTTTTGAAAATAGCACTCTTGTTCTTTTAGAGGAATGAACACCTCCAACCACAAAAGTTTTAGTAAGAACTACAAAATTTACAAAAGAAAAACACTTTAGAATCAAAARAGAAGAAAAGCACAAACTTTAACTACCACAGATGCATCTTCACTGACACCCCCATACTCTGCTCAGAGAAACATTTTTCTCAGTCACATCAAACATCTTTGTRGGCAATTCTCAGGGACTGGGGACTTCTTGCTAGTTTTGAAGCCTTTCTTCTTTTCATAGCAGTTTTACTTTAGTTTTTGCTGGTGCAGATGCAATAAACAAGCATCTGAAAAGGCGAACATCAATACCAGCTTTAATCTACTGTTTTAACTCCCAGTTCCTTCCATTTGAGGCACAGACCTGGCTGAGCAGGAAGAGGACTATTAGCTTTATAGTTACAAAGTCAGTACAAAATGAATTTTAAAAGGATATCAAATCTTGGTGATAAGGGACATGGAAGGTTGGATGCTCAGTGATCCATACTATTCCCTGCAAACCAGGCCAGGGAGATCAGTCTTTTCTGCAGATTAGTTTATTTGCTTTAATGCAAAATGAAAACAGTGAAAACAGTCCAAAAACACATGTAGCTAAACAAAACTAATTTCCAAAGAACAGAGGATTAAATTTCTAGAAAAGTTTAAAAAATTATAGGTCTCATTCAAACTGACCAAAGCCAGACACCCCAGATGCACACCTGTAMCTTTATATCAGGCTGTTTACAGGTACCACAGGAAATTTCAACCTTAAATCTCGTTAAATCCAAAAGAAAACAAAAAGCCCTGAGAAAACAACTTCCTTCTCCAAATACTCACAATGCACRTACAGGATAAACAACAAATTCACAACAGTTTATATACTAGARTTAAAACTTGCAAACCATTCAAAGGTCTGATTTAAGTTGACCAAAACCAAAAATTCAGAGCAAACCTTTAAGGCCTTTACATAATGTCTAATGTTGTGTAAAGAGTTCACAATCCACCCGATACAGAACATTCAACCAATTGTGAACAAAACCCCGAGTGTAATAACCAGATTTAATCTAATTCAGTAACTTTAAACATGGGAAAATTRCTAAAACCCACTAATTGGGCACTAGAGTGGACATAAGGCCCAAGATAACACCATGATAACCYAAATCCTTTTTGTGGCATCACTGCACTCACTCTTAGGAAGCCTCAAGATGCTGCCAAGGGTTCTTCCCTAAAGTGCCATTGAGGGACAAAAACTGAGACCTGCCAGTGAGCACCRTGAATACACAACCAGAACTTTACATGAGGTCACCTCTCCAGGCCATCTGGAAATGAAGAAATATTCTGTAGTCAATAACACAATCCTCTTCTTTTCTATTGCTGAAGTACATTGCTAGCAAGCCTTTTAAAAATAGAAGGATTAAATAAACCTAAAATGTCACAGTGAGTTTTCTAAAGCAAAAAATAATCTACCATATTGTTGCAGCACATGGATGCTTTCAGTGTGAGATTGAGCCAGGCCATTTCTCACATGCAGGGAGCTCCTGCAAAATGTTTTTTTCCCCACTCTCTCTCAGGGCTCATTTCTGCAATCCRTACTGGATACCAGAGACCCTCAAAGCAGAAAACCAGATTCACTCCATGCCAGCAAAAGGTCACAGATCTAGTTTGGTACTATGGAAACAGAGTTGTTTAGGTTGGAAAAAATCCCTAAGGTCTGTGAGTCCAGCTGTTAATCCAGCAATRCCAAGCCCAGCACTAAACCATGTCCCCAAGTGCCACATCTACACAGCTTTTAGATACCCCCAGGGATGGTGACTGCCACTTCCCTGGGAAGCCCATTCCAGTGCTTGMCCACCCTTTCAGTGCAGAAAGTTTCCATAAAATCCCATCTAAAYCTCCCCTGCTGCAATTTGAGTCCATTTTCTCTTGTCCTGCCTCCTCCTAGCTGGGAGAAGAGACCAACCCACACCTTGCCACAGCCTCCTTTTTGTTAGTCACAGAGGGATGGTCCCCATGAGCCTCCTTTCCTCCAAACTAGACACCCCCAGCTCCTTCAGCTGCTCTGGTCCYCTAAGACTGGCTTTGGAAACAGGAAAAACAGTTTTCCTTCAGAAGCCAGGGAGGTCACTGATGKGCAAGAATTCTGGCAAAGAGCAGGTGGCTGCTGCTAGTTTTTTCTTAGGGAGGATTATCAAATGAACTTTGAGTCATGAGTTCCAGGATGATGCATTCAATGATTGTGTCAATGATTACCAAAATAAATTATATACAAAGGTAATACAATATTTGTGCAAACATTTGGATGGAGGCAGACTCAGACTTGCTCTGTCCAAGGTGTAGAGATAATTTGGCATCAGTTTGCTCTGATACAGAGCCCTCATACCTGTGGTAGCTGGAGGTCCACATCTACACCAGCAAGCTCTGGCATGGAAAATTGTTCAATCAGCTACCTGATTCCAAGGAAGGGGCACCTGGGCATCATGGGCATTTACTTTCTCACTTCAGCAAAGATTTAACCCAACCCAGCACTTRTTATCTGGTTCTTGATTTGCTTTTCATGGCTTAGATTGCTTATTTATYACCCCCTTTAAGAAATGCAAGGCCATTCCTTTCCTTTTCTTTATTCAAACAAAATTCCTGCTGGTTTCAATTTCAGGTCTGCTGCTCCAGTCCAAAGCCTCATGTGTAGTTTTCACACATTGCAGAAGAAAGTTTATTTGTGCTGGGATACTTTTCTAATCAAATGGTAAATCCAACATGAATCATTTCTATATGTCAGTAAGACTTCAATAAGCACAGATTTGCAATATTCTTGATTTTGTGTCAACTGTCTTCATTTTACTTCTACAACTGTGYATATTATTTACATAATACACTGCAAAAAATACCTGTAAAACCAACCATATATTTATGGGGGGGTGGGGGTTTCAGTCTATTATTTAGCGTGTGCTCCTTGTCAGGTTTGATTCATGTAGATGATTACAGAATGAAACCGCACCATCAGCAACTCTGAATTTACTGTTCTTTCCTGGAAATTCCTACTGGGGATGGGAGGAGAAGGAAGGGAAGGCAGGGGAGGTGTGCCTTGAGGGCAAGCATTGCAAACCAAATAGGACYGACCCTTTATTCTGTCACCTGAAGTCTGGAGGCCTTTGAGATTTCCACCCTCAACTCCAGACCCTTCTCTCCAATTTATCTCAAGACAGTTTCATTAAAACACAAGATTTTTTTACTTTTTATCCCAAACATTTCCTGCTGTTCACACTGTCCCAATGCAAAGTTCTGCCAGGTGACAGATGCTTTATTTTTTTTCTTTTGCATTTACTTGCTGTGGGTACAGACTGGGCACTGGAAATGCAGTGGGAGGCCCATGCCTGAGCCAGTGGATGTGAACACACAGCTCMTGAAATCCTCCTCCATAACTGCTGCACCCTGTTACACATCTGAGCYCCAGGTGCCACCCTGAGCTTCAGTTTTTAATGTACTAGTAAAAGTCAAAGCACATTTTTGGCCTATAGGCCATACAGAGAAAAGAAGGAGGATGTTCTGCCCTGGATTTCGTTCTATTCACACTCCCTAAACATAAATTATTAATGTTCAAATATATTGTACTTTTTACAAGCACCTTCCAAGAACTGCCTTATTACCTACAGATTTCTCTCCTCCTTCCAGATATCAGACATCCATCCCAGGTGTCCACAACCTCAGCTTGCTCTGCACTTTTGCCCTCACTCTCACCTTTGTGATGTTTCCCAGCTCTTTTTATTGCTCCTTCCCTCCAGTCTTTAGCTGAATTACTTGCAGCCCTTTTGCTGGGGTTTTTCAGGCTCTCCACTATTTCCTTCTGATGTCAGCAACTCTCTGGACCTCCAGCTCCCCCTCCATGAACCACACCTTGATCCCTGCACGSTGCAAGAACAGGGTCTGGATGTTTGAGTGCCCAGCTGCCAACTGCCAGGAGACTTTTCCAAAGCCAATRGAATGGAGATTTCCTCTCCTTTTTTTGGTTGAAACTGAATAAATGCAACAATACTAGAAGGCAGGGAGGAAGAGAGACAGAAACCCTCATTAAAACCAAATGCCTAAAATKCCTAAAATTCCTACACCCATTATTTGTGACATTTAAAAAAAATWAAAAAGAYAAAAATAAAAACCCTTATCGATATTTATGTACTGCCTATAYTGAGGTCTAAAGGCTGAACTTCAGTATCCATTTCTTTAAAAAAGAGACATTGTAACTAGTTTTATTTTCCATCAGATTAAAAATTGGTAAGACACTGATGTTTGTAGTTGTTGCCAAGTAGTGTTTGCATTAAGGAAAGGACTTTCCAGGTTCTCATGCCCTGCCAGTGAGGAGTCTGGGGATGCTCAGAGAGCTGGGAGKGGACACCAACAGGACAGCTGGCCCCAAATGGCCACAGGGATATCCCATTCCATATGGCATCACTCTCAGTACATAAACTGGGGGGAAAGCTGGGCAGGGGTCACTGCTCAGGTATTGGCTGGGCATCCCTTGGCAAGTGGTCAGCAATTGTGTTGTGCMTATGTTCTAAATATTTTGTCATGATTATTATCATTACTGTATTTTCTTCCTTTTTTCTCCCATTWAACTGCCCTTAAGTCAACTCACACATTTTCTCCCTCTCTCCCTTGTGATTGTCTCCCTGATCCTGCCAGGAGGAGCAGTGAGAAGTGCCTGTGTGATATTCAGTTCCTGGCTGGGGTGAAACCCTGACAAGGGTGTACAGAATGCTTTGAGAGAAATAAACACAAAATGCTGAGCTGATACYGTAAGTCACTGGGCACTGAGGGTGCCTTGGTGGAACAGGAAGGGCTGCAGGAGCACATTCCTGTGCCCCACTCCTTCCCAGGCTCTGAGATTCTGCTTCACCCGCAGAAGCCTGAAAATCTGCAGTGATAATGAAAACATTAATGCAATCCAAGCTGCCTCAGTACTAGTGGGGCTAACTATTAAAATCTCATGAAAAAGATAATGAAGCATTTTTATTTTTTAATTTTTATGCACTCACCACGGAAGAAGGCAATTTATCAAAACCAGTCACCACATCTGACTAATAGTTTTGTACATTACAGGAGTCCACCAGTAACTGATGAAAGCTGATAAGCTGTAGACGATTTCTCTTCTTGTAAATATTGCAAAGTGTCCAGCAGTGTTGGTAATACTGCTGCAATAAAATCAATTTTTTTTAAAAATGAAAGAAAAGCTAAAAGCACTTCAGAAGTGCAGGGGGAAAAAGTATTTTCTTTTTCTTTTTTTTCATGTTTATGTTGCTTTCCTTCCTTTTTTCTCTGGAAAAACACGAGTCATGTGGCTCTGTTGTTACAGGCTGCAATCTGGTGGGATGGCAGTGTTTAAACAGCATTTTTCCTAATGACAGCCTAAACAGCAGAGCCCTAAAGGAACAGCGAGGTGCTGGGAAAGGTTATCAGCTCCACTCAGGGCATTTTGCCCCTCAAATCAGAGCTGAACTAAGGTACCATTAAAATATTAGGTGATGGAGAGCTTCTGTTTTAGCCAAGCTGCAGCTCAGAGAAAACTGATGGGCAATATTGCTTTGCCAGAGCAGTGGGGATGGGGCAGGGAAGAGGAAGCMAAGCAGGGATAGCAACTGGGACTCCACTCTGCTGGTGGACAGCCTCCCTCCCAGGGCTCCTGGTCATGCCCCTGCTATTAAGTGTTGTTTGGGAGACAAGAAGAAAGTGTTCTGCTTCGTGTTACTTGTCATCATAGTGGCTTCTCCTGGCCACTGGATCTACAAATGGTATAAATGAAAATATTCAGCCATGACGCCAACCGACTGCTATTATTGATGTGTGATACTGGAGCCATTCTGAGTCTTGTGCTATCCAAGAGCTGGTGTAAATATCTACCAAATTATAATTTTTCTTAATTAAGGATGTGAATTCTGACATACAATGGACTTGCATTTTTCCTCTGTTGAAATAACCCCAATATGAAAGCAATGAGCAATTTTAAAAGGTGAATACCCAAAGTACAATAGAACCCAAATAAAACTTTACCTGAGAGCCATRAAACATTTTTAAAACAGTAATGGGTGGAAGTCAGCCTTGTGAGGGGGCCAGCATAGGCTGTACTTCACTTAAGCTCTACTTAAGGCTTTAATGTAGCATTTAAGTGAAACTTAGCTGGTGCATGACCTTTGTGCTGACACAGTGCAGAGCTGAGTGCTACCATTAATGATTTAACCCTCACAAGAGAGCTTTACTTTAAGGATCTTTTTACTGCTGCCAACACTTTAGGGGAAAAAAAACAAAAATCAAAAAGCCAAAAACATCAGGCTGGCTCTTCCCCKGCTTTTTAACACTCCAGGGATCCTGGTGGCATGGTCATCTCTTGTTCCCATACTTCTCTATGCTATGGGATGAGGGTTTGTCCTCTTAGCTGTGCTCCCATCCTGTTGCCTGGGTCAGGGATGTATTGCYCCTCTTACCTGGGTCAGGGATGTAKTGCCACTGGATACTTAGGTCAACAAAAGTTTTAACCCTGGAGACCTTTTAACACGAAGCCACAGCTTCAGAGAATTGATTCAGGAGCCCTGACATTCACTAACACATCTTGCAGCACTGGGTGCACAGGACAGTATTTAATGGAGGTTTGCTGCCTCCCCTTGTGACAACTGCTGTCTCTCTGTTCAAGAGAAATCCACAGGGAGGCAAGGAAGACTTCCTTAAGGAAAAGTATTAAACCGCAACAACCAGGAACAGCTACAACAAAATCTCTGCTGCAGCAGAGCAGAACAGAGTGTAAGTGCTGCTCCCTGAAGCTCTGTATCCATCTCACCCTGCAGAGACAGCTTTGGAGATCACAGCCCTGGAGAACGGGGGTCTCTGCGACGTCCGCGCCTCGGCGTGCCGCAGGATCCGGGTGTTCGGCCTCGGCTTCAGAGACTCTCCCAGCCTGCACTGCCAGCTCACCAGGCTAATCGTAAGCTGCCTCCTCTCGGCTCCTAAAATATGAAACATGGATGATATATCCAACATTGACATGTTTACATAGAAATCCTTTACTCTGATCTGTGCTATCTTCCCTCACTGCTTCAGCAGGTTACAAGTACCTTCCAAGCCCACTGCCAATGTGTTTGCTGCAAGTGAGGGAGCTGAAGAGGCTCAGACCTTTCCAAACCTTCCATCCAGTCACAGCTATGAATTCTTGCTCATTATCTCTGTGGAGTTTTGTTTGACTCCTGTTTGGTTCAGGTGCTCTGTAGTCCACTGAAGCCTGAAATCACMATATTATTTCTCATATTGTACATCTGGAATCACTACACTTGGTTGTTTTCCTAAACACATTTAAATGTTAAGTTYTGTGGTTGAATATAGGGTTTCCTCACCACAGTTACAGAGGCTCTTATTTGAATTTYCTTAGTCATACTTCAACAGCAAATCAGAGGTTTTGATGAGCATCAAACCCATCTCTTATGCAAGCACTGTAATTTTATCATAAACAACTACACACAGGCAATGCTGCAACTGAGTGATTTGGTGGATCAGYGTACTCAGTTATGAAATGTTTGATTAAACTCATAAATCCACCTCAGAACARACACTCAGCCTGACTCCCAGTCGGTGCTGGCACACTCACGAGGCACAGCTGAGATTTGCTGAGCCCCCTTAGGGCTCCATGGGCTCTTCCCAAGTTGGAATGTTTTGTGGAGCTGATCTGGAGGAGTAGCTGACATCACCTTCAAGGAGCCACGAGCCGGCTGCTGAGCTCCAGCAGGACAAACCAAGTTACTCGATTACATCAGCCCATCTCATCCCAGCTGCTCATCCCAAGTGCAGACCACAGCACTTCCTAAATCAATAGACCACCTGCATGCCTAGCTAAGCAYGGCTTCCCCTTTACTGTAGCTATAGTAACAGCATGTTTCCTTTTAAATAAACCACCTAGGAATACCTGATATTATTGATTATAAATATAAACATACGCGGACAACTGGAATCTCTTTATGAGCCTTCATTTTCTGCACTCTCCCTCTGCTTTACTGCAGCATCTCAATGGCGAATGGCTGTCAAGAGAAGAAGAAAGCACAAAGGCAGATTTCCTGAGCTCTGAGGCTGTGGACTGCCAGATCCCACTCCTGAACATCACAGAGGCTCTGCACTTCGTGGCCGGTGAYGAGCCGTTCGCAAGATGGCAAGTGAAAGTAGGAATTTTATTATGTTCCTAAGAAATGCTTTAGAAAGAGAAAATCAGTTGTCATGGTAAATTAAAATGCAAAGCACAGTTTTCTTCCTTTCAGAAATGAAAATGCCTGTAGAAATACTCGCACTCATGTCATGTAGAGAAAAAAAGAAACACACCCCACCAACCAAAACAATGAGCTAAACCCAGGTGTCTCTGTAGCCAATCCAAAAGGGCAAATTACAACCACTTCTAGAGGTAATCACCTGAAATTGATGCAGTTGTGCTAATCAATTGTTAATCATTAGTATTCCATTTCTGAAAACCCCAGCTCAAACTCCTGATTAGGCAGCAAGTGTCAGAGAGCTTTGAYTCCCTGGGTGCACAAGTGATGCGTGCCCTGGGCAGGCTTGAGCTGGGATGTCACAGTCACAGACGTGGTCTGAATGGCTGTAGGAGGAAGATGTGCAGTATCTGCTTCTTCTGGGGTTTCTGCTGCAGATTCAGCCCCTTTTTCTCACAAAATGGTACCTATTTTTCTAAATATCCCCAAGAAACCACTGCCTTCCCAACCCTGCATGCCTGCTGCCCTTGGTCTCTCTCTGGGCCTGGATGGGTTTTTTTCTGCAGATCAGTTGTTTTTTACAAGACTGAGATTTTTTAAAGGCTCTGAAGCTGCGAAAAATATATTGCCATTGTAGGGAGACTGCAGATGTGCCCTAAAAATTGCAGCATGCAAAATGAAACATGTAAAACACTCCCCTCACTYACCCCTGCCTGTCCTGCACCCTGCAGCTGCCTGCGCCCAGCTGGGGACACGTGCTGCCAYGTGGCCTGGGGGAAGCAGAAGGATGTTTGGCAGGGCACATCTTCTAGTCAGAAATTTATTTTTAAAAGATAAGGATTTGGGAGTTTAGGACATTAGGGTAAAACCCTGAGGATGCAGAGCCTGACTGTGCGCTGCTGGGGTGSACCCTGGAGCTTCCTTGTGTCACACATCAGGAGGGAAGGTGCTCTCCTCAGGGSTCCAAAATTGCTCCTAAAAGGGATTGAACTCTGCCAGCTGCGAGATAAATGCTGCCTCGTGGTGAAAGGATCTGAGAGAGAGACACACTGGGTGTTCCTGGCCCAAGAGGACAGGTAAAATCCTGGTTTGGGCACAGGAAGCGTTCCAGGACGTTGTCCTCACAGCACCGGTCTATTACAATTCTGATTGTGTTCAAGTGCTTCCTTTCAGCCCTGAGGAGGTCTGTACAATTTTTCTCATTCTTTCCCCTCAAAAACAGCTACAAAAACTCTTTGCATGCACTAAAGCTCCAGAAAAGCTCTGCACCTGCAAGMTTTCTGCCCTTTCCCTCTCCTTCAAAGCCTGCAGAGGAACCAGGCTGACGGCTACGCAGCGAATGCTCAATTAAATCATCTCAGTCTGCACGTGAGTCTGGAACTCCTGCGGATCTTTAGATGAACAAATTGGGAAGGCAGAGCCTAGTGCTCAGTTTCAAAGGCAGCTGGCCTTACATGGCAGCACAGAGAACAAAATCATGGAGCTTTTCAGGATAAAAAATTGCTTTCAATTAATTCTACAGGTGTTCAAAAATTCGTGTTCCAGAAAATTCCTCTTAAGACTTATTGCAGCTCATAAGACTTATTGATGATCTGGGTTATGTATCTATGTATCTACTTTTCAAAGCATAGCTAAAGTATTTTTCAGAACCAAAAGTCAACACAATTCTCTCAGGAAATGTCACTGTTCAATATTTTCAGARTCTTTCCCCCTTCCCAAATGAAATTTCAAAGGAATCAGAAAAAATTCACTACAGCTTTTTTCACTACCAGCACTGGGGGAGCAGGAGCTCTTCTCAGTGCTCTTTCATTTATCTCCTGTTGTAGTCRTGTTTCAGATTTTGCCCATTGTTCCCATGACATGCTGCTGAACGCAGATAAGAAAGTACATGTGGCTACACCAGAGTGTTTGGCATAATTAATTGAGATATCAAAATACAAACCCATGCTTGGGCAGCAGATGACTTGAGCTGTCCAGGCAGATGTCTGGGTGAAGAGGTGAAAGAGCTTGGCAGGCACTTATCTAATTTGGGAAGCAGCTCTCATCCTTTTCATTAAGTTGTTGTTGCTGTATTTGTCTAGAATGGGAAAAAAAAAATCACAAAAAATTCAGTGAGGCAAAAACTGAATTTGAACTCAGCACAGTTTTACACGTTTCAGTTTTTTTTTTTAGAAACTTTCTTACACAGTCTATGTAGAGGGATGCCAATAGCCAAGATCATTTCATGATGGGTGAAAAACCTGAGACAGAAGCAACAGAGTTCCTGAGCATCCTTTGCATTTCTGCAGAAGCAGCTCCTTCTCTCCAGATGTTACCTATGCCCAAGCAAACAAGGCCCAGCTCTAAGTTGGTTTTTGCCTCTTAAGGTCCAAACAAATTAAAGGTTTGCTCAGCTCAGTTCTCATCAAAGTGTTTGTTCCACACCACTAAGATGACTAATGAAAAAGCAATTAAAATAGCTATAAACCAGCCCAATTCCAAAAAGAGACCAAAATAGATGTTTATARTAGAATGTGGAAAAAAAAACGAAAACAGATTAAAAAATAATCTAATTACAGGAGTTACATCTCACTCACAATGCTCACTTCAGACAGAACAATTAGTGGAATTTTACAGCTTTTTATATTTTTCCCTGTCTAGCCATTTTTTCACCCGTTATTAGTGCACCAATATTGAGACAACATTGGACACTCCAGTAAAATAATGAATTTAAATTAAGTTTAAATTGCACTAGGAATAATAAATTCTTAATGGAAATCTTGCTGCCAGAGTCTTTCAGTGAAGAGCAGGTCTACAGAGAGGTTTCAGTTTTTTTCTCAAACTGTTTCAGTTTTTTCTCAAACTGCAGGAGAAATCCTTTATTTCTTTTAAAATCATTTTTACCTGTAGTATAACACACTATAATCTAATATGTCAGTAGTCTAATATTTTCCTTAAAATAATGAATTTTACTAGATTAATGAATCTTTGAACCAATTTATATTAGTCCAAAGAAGTTATTTCACTTCCACAAGTTGAAATTGTGAATATCCGTGAATGCTGCCTGTGCCTGCCCTTGTGGTRGTTCCTGCAGACACAAACACTCAGCTTAAAATGTAGAACCATCCTATGTGATATTGTAGGAGAATCTGCTCTATCATCTCCCACGAACTTTCATCCAATTAATAATTACTGCTTTTTACGAAACTTACCAAGTATTTTTTGCTCTCTGTACTTCTGTTTATCTTTGTTCAATTTAACTTAACATTCTTTCTGTGAATTGAGAGTTTATTGATTGATCAAACACTTTATGGCCTCAGTCTTKTAAAAATCCCCTGCAAAGGGGCCAAGGATGTTTCTGCTTTGTGGTCCTGGGAGAGATGGAGGAGGGCTGGGGTTTCTTTGTTAATAGCAAGAAAACACAGGGGTACCTGATGAATCCAAAGCAAACCCTGTTAGATTTGCCAAGCAGCAGCTTTATTTTGACTGTGAGGAGACAAAAYCTGAAAAATACCTGACAAAAGGGTTTTCTGCTGGTTCTCATCAGTGTCTACAGCATGGCCTTCCCCAGGGTTTTGAGGAGCTCTTCAAGGTTCACACCACTCAAGACGTCTCACAAAGCACTCTCAAAAGCTTTCCACTTACGCACACTTCTCYGGTATCTTTTCATTTTTACTGTGGAAAAATTAAAATATAAATTTACCCAACTCTTTTGTATTGTGGAAGCACTCATGTTCATGTTTAAGACTTCCTGAATTAACCATTGTGAGCTGGGACAGGTGATTGCTCTAATGTACCTTCCTACAGAAATGAGACTGTTTCTCTCTCATATTGTCATCCCTTGCATCTTTTATAAGGTTAATTTCAAACAAACCTATATAATGCACATTCTTCTTTTTTTCAGGCCAAGGATTTTACTGACTGATTTGCTATTAGTAAAAAAGTGGTTCTGAGTCCCAGCCAAAAATGTTAATTGTGTTTCACAACTCCTTGAAATCCCCCTTGTAGTACTTGAGTAAAGCTTCCATGAGGGTATCAGGGGAAAAAAATAAAAAAAAAAACAAAAAACACCTTCAGGATAAAACCTAATAGCAATCAGAAAGCTGAATGCCAGCTGAGCCAAAAGATCTTTTGGTTATTAATGAAGAATTTCCAGTTTGGAGCATTAAGCAATTTGTTAGCTCGCGGAGCCGCTCACAAGAAGTTTAATTTATCCTGCTGGCACGCATCCAGCTCAAGGGGGCAGTGGTATGGCTCCACAAGGAGCAGACAGCCTCCATACAGAGCATTGTGAGTTCTGAGGATGGTTTTTGTATCACTCAGGTCACTAATGATGGCGTGCAGTACAGTAACTCCCGAGTGCTGACCCTGTACGACGCGCTCTGCCAGCTCTGCCAATTCCACCCCGCCGCACTCTGTAAATTAAAGGTAATTTAAAGATCATCAAGGTTTCATACGGATCCTTCATCTCTTCCTTGGCCCTCTCCCTCYCTCTGATGGGCTGGGTGT
This sequence comes from Cardinalis cardinalis, assembly GCA_014549065.1. Taxonomy (NCBI): domain Eukaryota; kingdom Metazoa; phylum Chordata; class Aves; order Passeriformes; family Cardinalidae; genus Cardinalis; species Cardinalis cardinalis. The sequence continues at coordinate 2,310,120 of JACDOX010000036.1, forward strand.
AATAACTGCTCTGGAAGGGGAAATCCTATTTCACAGATCAGCTGCACAGCCCCACACTTTGCTTTTCTCTTTCACAGCATCATGTCTGCGATATTTTATTTCCTTTTCATATTTACACCTGATAGAGCATGCTTTATGATGGACCTTCCTCACACAAACACCTCAGGAAAGCTCATGGCTGCCAATATTTCTCCTTTGCAGCTGTTAGTGGGAGTAAATAAGAGTGAGGAGCCTGCCTGAGAGGCTGAGCTTCACTTCTGAAGTGCTTCTGCTATTTTCCCTCTCCCAGCCTGTTTGGTGAGGGTATATCATTTCTATTCCCATTTTCTGCCTTAGCAAGAGGCACACAAAGATGCATATTACACAGTTTTTTGTCATGTGAGAACACCCTTGAGAGAGCATAAACCATTCCTGCTTGCATTAAACACTGCTAAGTACAAACACTGAGTATTCTGACAGTTTCAAAACCAACGCCAAAAGTCTAGAGCTATGTTTTAAACTGCCAATGTGTTAGAAACTGCCTGCAGAGCACTATAATCCTCAGTTTTCCTGTGGAATTATTGGTGTAGCATCCCTTAAAAAGATCTTCCCTTCTCGTTATTCCAGAGGCCTGCATGAAGCAAATTATCTGGTTTGCAGTGGGGCTTCAAAAACTTTTTGGAGGGTATTAGGTGGGATATTTGAATGTGCTGATTCTGCTTTCCTGCCCTGAGGCAAGTATGAATTAATAGGAGGCCACCAGTCTGCTTTTTTATAAAATGAAGATTAATCAGGTACATCTTAACTCATTTGCCTCACTGTTCTCATTAATGCTAATGAGAAAATACAGTTTTAAAACCTGCACTGATTGCAAGCACACACCAGTTACCAAAATTTTTTAAAAGTTCACTTCTTTTCCAAGTGAGTGAGTGAATAGAAGTTACTTTATAGGCCTATGTGGTAGTTTGGCCCTGACTGGATGTCTCACAGTCCCTCTGTCACTGCCATCAGAGAGACAAGGGCAGGGACACCCAGCACAGCCCAMCTGAGGGCAGAACCACTTTAGTCTTAGATTAAAATAATTGTGTTAGAATMATTTCACTTAAAGCTAAGGTGGGGGCTTTTTGTCAAAGGCTTTCCTAATTCTTATGGTTTTGAAACTCAGAAATGTATGTGGTCTCTCAATATGGTGTTCTCTAGGGATTACAGTAATTTCTATTCTAAGATGCTTCAAGGGAATATTTGAGCTAGGCTTCCAATTGCATCAGACCACAGTCTAATTATACCCTTCTGCATTACTCTGCAAYACCTAAATTGCTTTCAGAAAAGGTGTTTCAATTAGGGGACATTTTATATCAGCCCATTTCACATTCTGTGTTCTTTTATGGGGCCCATTCTGCACCACACTGTATCRCATCAGAAAAAAAATCTTTTTTTTTTTTCATCATAGCATCAAGCCCTTGAAAACAACAATGTAATAAAATCTAATTAACATCCAGGTTTTAGTGCTGGAGACCTGTCATGTTCTATCATGTTGTGACCATTATGAGGATGCTTTTTGTTTCTCTACCTGACCCATTACCCTAAAGTGGTATTAYTGACTAATGCAGTTTGCAAAAGTAGTTTGGGACACCAGTAAAGCAGYAGGCAGAAAACACAGGGCCAGTAGCAGGACACATCAGTCTCAGAAAAACAAAGGAAGGAAAGGGAGAAATGTCTTTGGTATTTTGTCCATCCTGCTGCCCCACTGTGGCAAGGACATCCCCCTCATTCCCAGAAGTATTCCAAGTTTTTCTGGGAATTTGCATGGTCAGATAAAGTCCCACCTGCCCAGCACAGGTTACAAGGCCTAACTCCTCCATAGGACCTTCCCTTGGGATAGATCTTTAACTCCATCTGTTAATTATGTCCCTGTGCTCCCTTCTTAGATACCCAAATGCCTTCAACCCACGTGGGACCCACGTGGTCCCTGGTGGGAGAGGAGCAGGTCAGCCCAAAGGCTGCTGTGCCCACAGAGCATCCCCTCACAGATGGCTTTTGGGATGTTCTGCCCCACCAAGGCACCAGGGATGGGCTCAGCTCTCCTCTGCAGCTCCCTCATGGGAGCCTGAATTCTCATGCACTTCTTTATTCTGCCTTTATAGCAGAATTTGCTGTAGCAGAATTTGCTTTTGCAAATGTTTATGAAGAGCAGGATTCCAATATTTCAAATGGAAATAGTCTAGTCTCAGGCTTTGGGAGTCTCATGGAGCTGACCTTTCATGGGCACCTGATACTCCCCATATGAACAGCCACAGCTGGGAATAGTGACCACACGCACCACGTGAGCGTGCAAATGGGAAAAGTCACATTCTGTTGCATCCAACATACATCACAAAACAACACCCCTTTGCCTAAGCTAAAACGTTCAAAGCTACCAGGGTCCCAAGCTGGGACTGGAAAACTTCCACAGTTTCCTTGCTGTAAGCAGAAAGCACCAACATTTAAATTGCTGCTGTTTCCTTGTTTCAAGAGACAAGTGAGTTTCTGCTTATATCCAGAAATTAATAATTGCTAATTTCCTATCTTTCTTATTCCTTTTTTTTTTTCATTACCTTCACTTCCCACCTATTTTTATTTTCTTTTTGTTTTTTTTTGGCAGGAAAATACATGCAATATAGATGGACTTTGCTATGGTGAAGGAGAGTCAAGCCCTACAAGCCCTTGTCTTCTCTGTGAACCTGACATTTCTAAGTTCACCTGGTCTGTTAATGAAAGTAAGACAGAGCTTTCTTTTCTAGAATTTAGAAGCACTTATCTGGGAATTTATGACTCATTTTATTAAATATATCATTCCTCCATTTAGCTAACCTGAATCTATCCTGTGAGTGCACATGGACTCTTTGCAGTGGGMCTAATTGGGTACATCAGAAATGCAGACTCCACTGCATGCACTATGCACATTGTTCTGTCTGAAACCTGATAAATCTCAGATTAATAAATGAAAAAAAATGCCTGAAAATTAGAATTTGATATGCCAGTGGCCCATGCAGTGCCCAAGTCAGTCAGCTAAAGGTGATGAACCCTAAATATCTCTGTCAGCATCTCACAGGTACAAATCTTTAAGGAGGCAATTTGGGGAAAATACTGTTTCTAAAACACTAGCATGTATTTTTGGKGTCTGCAAGAATTGCTTCCTTTTGCTGAGCCAAATCCTATGAAATGCCTCAAAACAGAGCTTGGCTTGGCAGGGAGTCCAAGTGATGGGGATCAGGCACTCCTTACCTTCACTGCCACAGAGCCCTCACTCTGCAGCCCCTGGAGGCAGGGGTCRTGGGGAGGCTGCCTTTTGGAGCATCTCCTGAAGGATGAAGACTAAATCATTGTTTTTTCATGGCTACYTGCCCAGTGTAAACAACAACCATTGCTCACCCCTCTTTACAGACAATCTGTGCTTCCAGCAGCGTTATCCTCACAGCCCAACTCCTCCCTTACGTGTTTGCATCTGGTCAATATAGAATATATTACTGCTTTTATGTAAATCCATGTGGTGCTTCCAGAAGAGGTTTCTCTGCTTTTTAGGCTTTGTAAACCCAAACACATCACAGAAAGGTATGTGAGTCACAGAACCAGCCTGCTTCAGTTGATTGGGGTTTTATTACATCCCAAAAGTTGGCCAACTAAAAATCCATTTGGATGAGTAGTTAAAATGCCTAAGGGTGACTTAGATCTGACAGAGAGACTACACTTGAAAGCTGTGTGTTTTTCACCAGAAAAATATTTAATCCAATGAGGGATGTTATCTGTGACACACAAACCTTGCCTCCTTTCTGTCATAGAACAATAGAAAGTTTTGAAAGGTTTGAAATGGGCCTCAAAGATCATCTTGTCCCACTCCCTGCCATGGTTAGGGACACCTTCCACCAGAGCAGGTTGCTCAGAGCCACATCCAACCTGGCCTTATATTCTTCTGGCCAGAGCAGCAGCATCCCCAGGGATGAGCTGATCCTGGGTGCTACAGACAGACTCATTACTAATACCAAGACAGCTCGATTTTCAAATTCAGGAAATGGTTTAAAAAGTAAAAACTGCATTTGTTTTGAAATTTATAAAACTAGAAGTGATTTGGGAGCTCTGACACACATCATGGTTCACTTTTAAATGATGTCAAAATTTAAAAATATTTAGAAGAAAGGGTTTTTCAGACCTTTTTTCAAAAGTGTGAAAACTTCTTTAAAAGTTCTGMAGCAATAGGGAGAGTGAATATATATTTACTGGATGGCAAGCAGATCTCTGTAGGATTAGAAACACTCCTCCACAGACTCCTTTCAGAACATCTGATTTTATGTTATTTTGTGCCTACCACTTCCACTTACCATCCATTCAGTTAACACCTTTGTGTTTATCCATAAATGCATACCCTGCATCAATATTTCATTGATTACTTTGGGCACAACTTTTATGGGCTCCATGGCTTTAGTGTTTGGGAAATAAAAGGTAAATGAATAGATGGAAGCTTTCAACAGTTATGCCAGGACAATCTGCTGGACAAGCATTTTAGAAAGCTCTCATAACACAGCAGCAATAAAGGAGACACATATTTAAATAATTGCATCATCTAAGCTGCACTATGGAAAGCAAAGTTGGATAAAAATTATATGCACCACAAAAAAAACCCCTAATGATGATTTCCCATGAGCACAGTGCAAGGAGTCCTTATGAGAACACATATATAGTTCATAATGTTAGAGCATGGCTTGAAATTATTCCTGGGTATTAGAAATGTGCTTTAAGTTAAACATAAATACRGTCAAATTACACTGTAAAAGGTTCCTTTAAATATCAATACCTGTCAATGTGTACTACTGGCTACAGAGGAAAGATGCCTTGAGACTGAGGAGGCTTAGGACATGGAGATGAAATTCCTGGCCCAAAAAGAGCTGCTGTCACCTCAGGGTACTCATTGGATCTTACTTTTCCTTGGTTTCTAATTATAAAATGTAATCATTTTCCCTACYTTGTCCTCCCTACCTATATGCATTGAAAGTATCTTCAGGCAGCGTTTATCTTCTGCTGCTAAATMCCCTTGTAAAATTAGGGGGGTTTATCTTCATTAAGGAAATAGTGAATGTAAACAGCAGCCCTGGAAACGGCAGTGCCAATGGTGACATGATACACACCCCTGTCACTGGGGATGGACAGTCTCTGGCACTGAAAAGACCTTTGCTCCTGATGAAATGCCCAGCTGAATTCACTCCAACTGCTTGTTTAATTACTCCTCGTGGGTAAAGGCAGGAGAGTCTACTCAGTGGAAGGGTTGCAATTTATTTTCCCTTCTGGGTTGCCTGCCCAGTTCATTTGTCATTCAGCATTTTGAGATTTGTTTTATTTATGTTTAAATGGATGGACGATAGGTAGATTAAATATGTATGTAAGTATAAGAAATGTAACTAATTACATTTTTTAGAAAAGTTGGGACTAAGGGGAGGTTATAGAAATCGTGTATTATTTACTCATATGTCAGATAGTGCATCACAATTAATCCAAGTGCAGGATGGGACAAAAATTCAGCATAGGGCACCAAGAAAAAAAAAAAGGGGGAAGGAGAAAGACGTTCTTTTGGTAAAGCTGTTTGCTGCCTCTAACACAAATCTCCTCCTCCATCAGCCTCTGGGTATGATCTGCATGCTTTCTTTGAGAGCATTCCTTCAAAGACCCACACTGAGAGCCTTTACGTGGGAGAAACCGGAGTTTATGTAATCATGGTTTCATTTTTGCTGTTTAGACAACCTGCCTCCTGTGTTCCAGGCCCCCTCCAGCCAGCTGCTGACATTTATTGGTGAGAATTTTGTTTACCAGCTAATAGCGGTGGATCCAGAAGGGTCAGCTGTGCTATTCATCTTGGAGGCTGGGCCACGGGATGCCAGGCTCTCTCCTGCTGGCCTGCTCCTCTGGAAAGTGGATTCAGAAGAAATGCAGACCTTTGAATTCACTGTGTCAGATGAGTGCAATGCACAGAGCAGATACTCCATTGAGGTAAGGGAAAGAACACTTGAAAGGAAAAACAAAACAAACCTGTTTGTCATGTCAGCGCCATTGTGCAGTTGTCATCATAGCTAATAATTCGTTATTGTCCTGAAAAACAGGGCTTCAGCTATTTCTTCATAAGTGTATAATATCCAGCACAGCAATAATGATCAATTAATGGAATAAATATCTCTGAGAACATAGAAACTATATACACAGGGAACAAGAGAGAGTGCTATTGATTGCTGTTTGAAAGAACATTCTTGCAGAGCCTTTTAATGGTTCATTAATCTGCTTTAAAATTCACATTTTGCATCTAGATYGCACAAAAAAAGCATATAACATAAAAGACCAGGCTTTAGCTATAAAAGGGAGATTATAACTCATTCTCAATGATATTTTAGAGGATGTCTTGCTCTTATGTCTTTACTCCACACTCTAAGTTTCCTGGCAGAGCTTGTGCATGGCTTTGTCTTTATTGTATGGGCTAACATTAATCCTCTGATTGGATGAGCTAATAAAGCAGGACACAGACTCTTGACATAAGAACGGTTTTGTGAAGAAAAGATTTTTATTCCCAGAGATTCCTATTTTTACTCGTTCAAACCACAAAATACCAACCTGCTGAACCCACACAGCAAAGGGGAAACTGCAGCCTAGATATGCCTTTAATGGAAATGTTTCACGCTAGACCTGTGTTATCTGGGGGAGATAATGCAGAGCTTTGAATCTGGAGAAATGCAGTTGTTGTACATACGTAAAATACAACCGTGGATCTCCCTTTCCTGAAGGGAGACACCAGATAAGGAATGCCACAGTCATGTTGCTGCCTGGGAGCCATTTGTAACATGAAGGAGGAAGGTGGGCAGGCAGGCAGGCAAAGAGAAAAGATTTTTCCTTTCTTCTTTGAAGAATAAGGAACAAATTCTGCCCTCAGATACTATGTGAAATCTGCTGTTACAGCAAAAAAGATTGGGGTTTTTTCCTTATAAGAAGTCAGAAGGTGCCCCTAAATGATGAAAAAAGAAATCCCTTTGAAGTCGAGCTCTCAGTCAAATAAATAATACAGTGAGTATAAGACCATCTATCTATACAAAGGAAATYGGTTAGAAATAAGTTTCCATAATAGTGGGTAACGTGTTTGCAGTGCAAATCTCTCCCTTCCTAAAGGGGAACAATCCACATCCCAGCTGTGGTTATTCAGAGGAACCTTACCAGAATCCCCTCTTGCCTTTTCCAGGTTGGAGTGAAGCCCTGCAGCTGCCTCAGTGGTGGCACATGTGTCACCAATATTAAACACCCTCCAGGCCTTGGTGAATACCTGTGCTTGTGCCCAAATGGATTTGATGGAGAATTCTGCCAGGAAGACGTCAGGGACTGCAAATCAAACCCCTGTGGCAGCGGGACCTGCGTGGACAGAGTGGGGAGCTACTTTTGTCAATGCCCCTCTGGTCTGGGAGGTAACACCTCTCTCTCTGCATCTCTGCTTAACCACAGATGTACTGAGATACAGCATTTTCTGAGTATGGCACGACCAACATCTGCCAAATGGACTGAAAACAAAATCCTGCTCTTCTGCTGCCATGGCTTAGCTTTAGACAYAGAAAGATGATATTTCTCTATCTAATAATGAGATGATATTTCTCTGTTTAATATATTCTCTATCTAATAACATAGAACGATGATATTTCTCTAATAATGGTCAGTCAAGGAGGATGTGAACCTCCCAGATCTCTGTTGCTTCCTGCTCATTTCCCTTGGGTTTGTCCATCCATGAGATGAGCTAGGAGAAGACTGAGTGAAAGAGAAAAAAGGCAAAGATCCAAAGGGCCTTTTTGCACTTGACAAGATTTCACTTAATTAAGCTGAGGAAAGAACTAGGATTAAATGAGGTTTCTTAGGTCTTGGAAGAAGTAGATATGGAAAACATGGAAAAATAAATTTYGTCCTGCTTGAAGCTTCATTAAATTTAAGCACTAGAAAATCACAAGCCCAGTGAGTTGTTAGACATGATGATGAAACAAAATCTAACCCCTGAAACTCTTCAAGGCTGGTGCCCTGGTTTCAAAATTCTATCCAGGCCAAAACCAGAAAAACTGGCCAAAAYGTGATTTTAAGAAATTAAGGGAATAAAGATGATCACTTAACCCCCTGCTCTGTTCACATTCTTGAGATCCATGAGGTTGGCTGCTGCCAGTGTTAGAGGTTTGAAAAATAAAGTAGAAGTAACATCAAAGGCACATAATTATTACTGTTTATTGTGCATATATACAGAAAAACACTCATTTTTAATCAAAAGCAGTGAGCAGATTTTACTCAGTGGGCAAAGTACCCCTCTCGCCTGTCAGCAGCTTTATTGCTTTGGTCATGTGGGACTGCAAGACCAGATTTCATTTCTGAAAAATTCCAGCAGAAATRAAAAATAAAAATCCTTCAGAAGCCCATAAAAATGGCATAAAATGTCTGTGACACCTCATCTGTGTTGACTCCAGGTAATGCTACCTAATGGCCAAAGCCTGCTGCTGTCCAAAGTCTTTACACCATCTGAGACTCCACTGAGGCAAGAGCACACATGGAGAATAAAGCTCTAACATAGAAGTTTGATCAAAATATAAAAATCCCTAAGCCAGCCAAACACATGCAGAATCCCCTGGCAAGAACGTTCCTATAAGCACAGGAAAAATTGGGAATTTTTATGGTGCAATTTATGGAGCTATACAATGAGAAAAAGTTTTGATTGCCTGTAAGGAGYTTGATTAAATCAATATAATTCCATGAGTTAATAACTTCAGTGGACCTGCTGGCTGGAGAGACAAGGGCATGCAGCATCTTGATGGCAGAGAAAAACCAGGTTTTCCTTCACCTTTAGATCTTGCAAGTTAAATAACAGTGCAGGGGTTTTGCTGTTCTTCCCAAAATGCCAAAATACAAGCAACAAAAGAAAATAAGATATGATTGAGTGAAAAAGGAATACATCTCAAAGTTTTAATAGCAGGTGAAAAATTATAAACAAGTGGAGCTGCAAGCCAGCTGGGAAGCAGATGATTTTACTTCAGGGCAGGTTCGGTGACAACAATAAAAGCTCATTCTTGATGCTGTGTTTATGCCTCAATTCCCCAGAAAACCATCAATAATCTAATGAGAAGGCAATGCTGTGCAGCTCAAGTGACAGCACCGCTTCCCCATCAAACCTTTACAAATGACAGCAAACAGGCAGTAGAAACAAGAAGGGAACTTGGGAGAGCTTCCCCAACAGCCCTGCAAGGGAAGCAGCAGCTCAGGTGTGTCAGTGTGAGGGTAAAATGTAAGAATGGCAGCCAGGCAGGGAGAAAAGCCAGTAGGAAATCTGAGAGAAGGCGGATCCAGAGTTATTACTGGATTTCTGAGTGTTCAAAGCTCATTCGTTTTTCATCTGCATTGTCAACAACATAACAAAGCTCCCTGTGGTTTATTCTTTTGGCCACAGAGAGCAAGAACATCACCCACCTGAGAACTCATGCTTGATARCTATCCCAATCACAAAATTATTTCTTTCCTCATATAGCAGTGATTAGTACAAAGTTGGGGGTGAGATAGGCAGCAAGATGGAACCATGATTTCATTTTATATTTCAGGAAACTGAAGAAACTCCCAGGATTTGTTACTGGTTTCTAATAACCATAGAGAACCTAAATGGGATTTTTCTGTTCCTTTGGAGTCAGCTTAATGTGAACACAGTCAAAAAATTTTTCTTTGCATCTGTAGGTGGTCAGCTCCTATAGAGGCATGAAAGGACTTTATTTTCTCAAACAACTTCCCATGCAGGGATGGAGAAATATAGCTGGCACACAAACAGATGATTCAGCCTTGGAACTTAATGAACTTCTAATTCCTATTATTCTTTATTTTTCCTGTAGCAGTGCCAAGACAGTTGAGACTCTCCTGTGCTACAGTGCACAGGAGGGCTTGTAAACAGAATAATTGACACTTCTTGGTGCAGTTTYGTGTCCATTTCTGCTGCTTCTTCAACATCATTCAGCCCAGTTTCAGTCTTTGCAAACATTTCTCCTTGGATTCATCAGGTTTGTCATTATGCCCAAATTGGCCAGACACTGTTTAAAATCTCTGTGTGAATAGCAGTGCTTGCATGGTTTCACCTTTACATCACAAAAATCAGCCAAGGGGCTGAGTTTCATCTTGTTACTTGTGGTGTTCCTTTGATTTCTGTAATGCCCTTGTCTTTGAGATATGAAAGACAGCCCTTTGCCCTTGAAAAAGGGTATTTAAAGGTGAGAAGGGAATTATGAGAGGGACCAACAGGGAAGTGACTGTTGTTACTGAAACTGGGAACTTTGATCCTCCTCTCATTGTTTATGGTAGCAGGWTTAGTCTTTGTATGATACTCAGAGAAAGAAATTACTAATCTAATCAGAGGGCTACTCATTCAATATTTTCCATGTGATGTCTAATAACTTCCCAATGCATCACCAGAAATCAGCATCAGAGAAAAGCAGCCTGATGCCAGGAATGTGATAAYTGAAATATAATGAAATATAAGCAGTCAGCCAAAATTTAACAAGGGAAGGAAAAAGGTAAGCCCAGACCTACAATGCTGTGTGATGTCCAGTTTAAATAAATGAAGAAGCAGGAAAACCATAATAAATTAGGTTGAGATGGCAAGGAAAAGAGATGCAGCTTTCTTGCTGCTGCTCTTTCTTTTCCTCAAGAAGAAGCAGGCATGGAAAGGTGATGTCACTGCCTTTTTAGGCAGCTCAAACTATAAAGAGACTTCAGTTTGAGTTTTCTACATTGAAATACTATTTTAACATGAAAGGACTAGTGGAAGCTGTCTGCAATGCTGAAGCAATGAGAGATTATGTTGTAGGAGGTGAATAATAATTCTGTTTTTATCATCCTCCAATTCATTCCTCTGTGACAAATTTCTTTTCTGAAGAAAAAAAAAAAAAAGAAGATTCTTTTATCCTTAGACCTTTTGTCCCAATAAGGCTGGATATCTGACATGGATCAAACCTTTCTGTACCTGGTGCTCTGTGTTGAGGCATGTCCCTGGATTCTCCAATCTCCTTGTTTATTCCTGCAGGGAATAAAGGGAATAAAATAATAAAAAATTAATAAAAGTGGCCAGGGCTGGTTTGTGGCTGCCCCCAGGGCTGKACATCCTGTGACCAGCAGTAGCTAAACAAGTTTGCCCAAGTGCACAGAGACAGCAGCACTTGGAAAAGTTTTAAATATTATATTTGKTTACTCTGCCTCATTGCTGTTCAGATAGTGATTTTATCTTTTGGGTCACCCTCCCTTAATTTGATTCATTAAATCACTCAAAGTTGTGAATTTGAAAATCAGTTGCTTTAAGGRATGTTTAAAACCTTCTTTCTAAAATCAGCAATAGTCAAGAGATGGTGTTTTGGATTCAGATCCTGTGGCAGCCTGTCCTCGGAATACCAGCACTGTGGCTCAGTGGCATCTTCAGAATGTTCCTTCAAATCTTGATTTTAAATTGAAAAATTTGGGTTGTTTTTTAAAACTCTGATCATTTTGTAAGGTTTACCTTCAACCAGGCTCTATCAGGCCAGTTCACAGTTGTGTGAAGTTCACATAGGAACAGAAAGTACAATAGAGGTCAGTACATGGCTCCTCATAGCCTAAATCCAGAATGGTGAAATTCATGGGGTTCAGGGCATGACARAGATCTCACATTAACAAGGCAACAAAAACAGCAGCAAAGACATGACATGCAGGGGCAACATTAATTTCATTTATGTGCATTTTTATTCAACATGCACAGCTTTCCTTGAGCAGTAGTCTCAAATTCAGCACTTCTGGTGCCAATAATGACAGCAATAAACAGTGTGATAAAAGCAGGTTCAAGTGAGACAGTGGGGAATTTGGCTGGAACATGAGTGACATACCCTGTAATGAGTTTGCAGCTGAGAAGTGAGCCTTTGTCTGCTTCAGCATTTGAGCTGAACTATAAACAGGGAGACTTTCCTGATTATTAACTTCCCCTTTGCTTTGCCACAGGGCTTACTTGTCAGGAAGACAAGAATGAATGTGAAGTGGGTCTTTGTTTTCCTGGAGTGTCTTGTATGAATACCTTTGGATCTTAYGCATGTGGAATTTGCCCCACTGGGATGGAGGGAGATGGTAAAACTTGCAAATGTAAGTGTTTTACATGATTTATTTTGAGATGGTGAGGGAATGGGTTCAATTCTACTACTATTATCCCTAATTGAGTATTTTGCCACTMATTTCAAGTACAGACCCTTAAATGTACAAATCATGTTATATTAATGTGGATATTTGCAAATTGCTCTGMTATTTCAGTCTGGTGGAGAAGGAGCACCCCAGCCTACAAAAAAGCACTTTACAGATAGAGAATTTACCAAGGACACTCAGCACATTCTCCACTATTTCACTCCTAAATACACATCCATGAGTGAGCATTTGGTGAGCACCTCCAGGGCTGATTTTGCYTTGGGTAACAGCTGCCAGGAGAGTAAGGGAAAGGTCAATGTGCCAACCTTTCCATCCTTTCACCTCTGTTTCCAAGGTGTATTTTCATTAGAGGACACAGCCCAGGGAATGCTTGGCATGAAGTCATTCCTCAGATCCCTGCTAGTGAAGGAAAGGGCCATGAACAGTTTTAGATGTGCTCAATTTTTGCTTTAAGAGCAACAGACTCTTCACTGGGGAGCCTACAAAGGTGACTTTGTACTCTGAGACCTTCCCAGTGCCCTTGATGTGACTCACACACACCCTGCTTGTTCCAGTCACACGGACAAAAACCTTCTCCAAAAGAATTTTTCTTTTTCTTTTAAGCAGAAGGCGATAAATCAACACTTGAAGACTTTTTTTACTTGTTTCTTGATATTTCCAAAGAAATCCAAGTGGAAGATGCAGATATTTCCTGTGCAGCCATTAACATTTCCTCATATTGACTACAGAAAGGAAAGAAATATCCATTGTAAACAGGCTGAGTGGTAGCTGCAGGACCCTGGCACCAGCAGCACTGCTTTCGCCASATTTACCAAACATTCCTTCAATCACATTGCCAAACACCTGTATATAAAGTTTTCTGTGATGTATCATTTGGCCACATTGGTTATTTCAAAGTGATTTTGCATCTGTTTCACAAATGCATATTTTGGTGGTTAACTTGACCCACAAAGGAAGGATATACCAAATAATGTGCTTTTGAAAAATGTAACATTTCTTATTTTGCATTTTTTAATTACAGAAAAAAAAACCCTGTTTCTGAAATGCACATTTATTAGAAGGAATAAACCTGAGGGCTTATTTGTTCACCTAGGATAGGATAGAAAACATTATTTTTAGCTCTGATTCAGAAACTTARTATTCCTGCTCTTACCTTCCTTGCCTAAGTGAGTATAAAGAGAAGGAGGATTGAAGTTGTTCTGTAGCTTCTAAAGTGAGAAACAGCTCATTGTATTGTTTAATATATATAAAGAGCCAGAATTTCAAGGCATAATAATTTCTCCTATAACTGGTTGAAGCTTTGCTGCATGCCARCAGCTGGACCCACCTGATCTGCCTTTATTTGCTTGTTGGCTTCCAGGGTAAATTTGTGCCAGGTTACCTGATTTGCTGTTGCTGTGGSTTTTTATCATCAATCACAGCTGAGCTCTTACACCTTGTTTTTGTCTCTGTGATATTTTCCACAGCTGTGCTTGCTGCTGATGTTACAGAAGCTTTAAGCAGTGGCAAAGGTGAATTGAACAGGACTAAGGTTAAGCAGCCACTGCAATCCTTGGAGACAAAGGATTCTCCTGTAATTAAGAATTTTAACATAAGTGATAGGCAAGGTAGGTATACAAGGATATGAAATCTTTTTCATTTGGGAAAGATTATGGATGCAGAAATCATTAATTTTAACACCTTAACAGTAAACACAAACTAGCTGTTTAAAACACAAGAAAATTTGTGTTAGAAAAAACCACTCAACTCATCAGACTGTGGATTGCTGCTAAACAATTTGACATGGAAGGGAGGCCTTACAACAATAACAGTCAGAGTGGTCAGGCTTAATTAGACATCACCACTTCAGAGACAGGACAAAACCACCCCAAACTGCAGAGATCAGTGCAAAGCAAGATGACAAAAGTGAGAGCTTATGCCAGCTTGCCATGACCAAGTGATGCTGGTGTTTYATTTCAGTATTTAATGGGCAGCCACTGAATTGCTACTGAGTTTTAATCATGACATGAACTCGAGGAATGAACTTGCCTGTGGCASTAGCTTTTCCCAGAGGTGCAGCACTCTCTGACATGGGTGTGCAGCTGCACCGTGCTTGTGTTGGTCCTGCTCTAATAAGTGTTCCATTTTAATTTATTTTCCAATGAAAGCAGGCAGCAAAAAATTGAGATTGGTCATGTTTGTTGTACAGAAACAGATAAATAACATATTTTATATGTAAAAACAACACACATATATATATATATATATAAAATATATGTATATGTGTATATATATAATAAATATATGTACATATTGTATACATATATGTGTATATATTATATGTGTATGCATATATTATATATATAATAGATGCATATATTATATACATTTCTTATATGTAAAAATAACATATTTTACATGTAAAATAAAAAGGGGTTTTTTTAACCTTCTTTTTTTTAAAGATCTGTACCAGGCCAGCCAACCCCTAAGCAGAGCCTGCCTCCTGCAGGTATCCYGTATCATGATACTGTAGGTAAAGGTCAAGAATAATGCAGAAWACATGAGAATCATGATGGAGACCTCACTGGAAGCAATTAAAAAGGATCTACAACCATCATTAAGATTGTATTCATCATCTGTTCTCTGCCTTGACACTATTAGATACTTCACAGGCAGTTCATATACACTTGCTATTCAGTGACATCAGAAGTGGTAAAATATTATAAACTACCGGAGTGTCAAATTTTGCACATAGTTCTAAGATAATTAAAGCAGTTTTCTGTAATACAAGGTCTGACACATTAAGGATGATTTCCAGATCAGAAACATATGTACTTCACAGTGTAATTTCAAAAGTACAGTATAGGTGCTGTAAGGTTTGATAATTACCTTCCAATTACAAAAGACCAAAAAGATGTCAAATAATACCCTTCCTCACTCAGTTAAGCTTTCACTTATGCTGAAAATTACAGTTTCTATATTTTACATGATAAACGCCAAACAACTTCGAGTAATAAACTCGAAAACACATAATTAGAGGACTAATAAATCTTCCTTTAATGAGAAACAGCTGTTCTGTTACACTGTGCCTACAGGACATTCCCATCTTTGGCTCAAGGTTTGCAAACATTTCGCATTAGACTTGAAAAGAATAAAAGCAGTTACAAAGCTTTAGCTGGGCTAAAYTTTAGGTRTGTGTTTCATCTGATAAATGGTGAATAAATGCTTTCCCTGTCCTGCTTTGGCCGTGCAGGGGCTGYGGCACAGGTGCCACATTCCCATCTTTGGCTCAAGGTTTGCGAAAACCTTTCGCGTTAATTAGACTTGAAAAGAATAAAAGCAGTTACAAAGCTTTAGGTGGGCTRARCTTTAGGTATGTGTTTCATCTGATAAACGGTGAATAAATGTCCTGTTTTGGCCGTGCAGGGGCTGTGGCACAGGTGCCCAGCTGTGCCAGCAGGCCGTGCTTCCCTGGAGCGCCCTGCTTTGACCGCAAGCCCCCCGACCTCGGGTACCTCTGTGGCCGCTGCCCCCAAGGGTTTGTTGGAAATGGTCGGAGCTGTACCAAAGGCCCCAGGGCAGGTACGTGCTGGTTTTTTGAATTTTACAAAGGTTTTGCATAGAAAGGTGTAGGGGGATAGAAGATCAGAAAATAAAGATAGTGTAGAAAGTGATCTTACCTCTAAGGAGTTGCMGCTGGGCCAATTATCAAAGATTAGGAACAGGCCTGACTTGAACAGGCCACAGCTGTAAGCAATGAGAAGAAGATGCTATAAAAGAGTGGGGTGGGTGGTTGAAAAGGAATTAGAGTCAGTTGGCTGYTTTGTGAAGMGGAAYGAGCCAGTGCTCTGAGGAGCTGCCCATGAGGAAACACCAAGAAGGTGTGAAACTTTTGTGATAAGGGGACAACAGAAAGGCTGTGAGACAGTGTGACCTAGCATGGCATCACAACTCTCTGAACTCTGGGATCAGAGCTGGTGGCTGTGTTGTGTCACTCTCACCTGAGGAGCAGCTGGCAGGAATTATTTCAGCAAGACCTGGCTCCATGAGTTGAAATCCAGTAGATAAACCACCTCATTTGCTACTAGGGGGAATTCTTCATGTCAGGACTTGTTCAGTGGTATGAATCACCCCATCTGTATTTCTGCCACAGCACTGGCAGATTCGATTTCTCCTCAGTAAGATCAGAACATGGCATGATAGATACATGCCAGTATCACTCAGCCCTCCTTCTTTCCCAATTCTTCTGTAAGGCATCTGTTCTGCAAGGTGACCTGTGAAGACAATAATAAACAAAGTGTCATGCAGGAAGAATTATACCAACAAGTGAAGGCAACAGATAATTAAAGAATTTCTGTAGTATTGTTCATAGCCTGAGCAATAATCTTCCTTGGGGAGCTCTGGAAATCAGCTGCTCCCATTAATCTCTGAGGACTGAAGAGAAGGCCTCATTAAAAGAGATCTTCTGCTGTGGTGAAAGAAAAGCTGGGTCCTGACCTCAGGCACGAAGTGGCACTGACACAGCTGTCATCTGATCCTGCTCTCTCTCAATGATATTCCCATAATTCAATGTATGGTACTGGATGATTGTCCCCTTTTTACTGCCAGGGGTACTCATGTTTATTCCTTAACAACAGTGGTTGCCAGGTTAGATTCCTTGAAATCTTTTTCCTAAGTGTTCAAGACAGAGTGGCTTGAAACCTGTCAAAGTGTTCCCTGACCTCCTACCCTTGACCAGCCCCCCTTCACTTCYCATTCTGTATCCAAATCAATGGCTGTTACCTTGCTGTTATATTTTAACACACTCTATCAAAGTGGAAGCAATTTTACTGCTTAGTGTAGGTATCATCCAATCTCGTGGAACTATAAATTGATTTTAGCCAGTTCTCAGAATCTAAAGGTCACAAAAATAAACTCAACATTTTTCTCTCCCTAGCAATGAGTAT
Organism: Cardinalis cardinalis; assembly: GCA_014549065.1. Classification (NCBI taxonomy): domain Eukaryota; kingdom Metazoa; phylum Chordata; class Aves; order Passeriformes; family Cardinalidae; genus Cardinalis; species Cardinalis cardinalis. The sequence continues at coordinate 2,327,246 of JACDOX010000036.1, forward strand.
GTACAAAGTATTACTTAGTCTGCCAGCATCACTAAGCCAGCTATTGACTCTTCTATAACTTGGGGAAGCTGTAAAAGTGGTTGAGGAAGAAAAAAAATCATTGTGCATATAAATAACTTTTCTGTTATTGCCCAAAGCTGAGCCTTGTCATTAATGGGATAATGGGATACACATTGTGCACCCCAAAGGTCCTTTAAATGCTGTTGAGTAGAACAGACATTCTACAGCTGCAGGTATTGGTACAGTAAATTACACTGTGCTTATATAAACATTAACCAATAAATTTGTCTGTGTTCTAGAAAGGGGAGTGCAGAGAGAAGCTGCCATTTGCTGTGATTCATACCTGCCATATACAACTCCAGGCAAAGATTTAAGAAATATCCCAGGTATCAGGACCTGAAACGAGTACATGCTTCCTTCAAAAGTGAGCTGTACATCAGAGGCAGGGGGATTGTTTTACATTTTTCTCTTGAATATGCAAACTAAGCCAGGACTTCATGCTGGAAATTATGCCAGCTTGAACACTTCAGGAAGGGAATGAAGAGGAATTATATTTTTTTTGTTCCAACAGAAGCTTATATTCACTCCTGTGAATTATATCACAATACAAGCAATGAGAATCTTGTGCCTCAAGGTTAAATGAGAGTAGTCATTTGTTTTAATACTTAGAAATGGAAGCAATTGTTGCAGCTTTATGAGTGTCCTAATTTATGGCCAAAATGATGGGTTTAACTTTGCTTCCCAACTGCTTTGCCAGTAGAAGCAGAAGTATTGTATAGCATTGATGATTAAAAGATATYAGACAAAAAATAATTAACTCTCAATTAAATTCATGTACAGTTGTGGATTACGATTATTGTGAAATCCTCCCTGTTKTAATAATAGCTTCTATCCCTTGTAACTTATGCCATCGGTCTTCAAATGAAACAGAACAAATCCTCTTCAGCTTGCTACAGTGCTCATGAAGGTACTGAGATTATGTGCCACTTCTTTCCAACTCAAGTAATTTTAATCTAAAAATACTCCTGCTAATCCCTATTTTGTACTTTTATTGGCTGCTTTTCACATGAAATTATAGTCAATTGCAGTGATTTAAGGATTAAAGGATAAGCATTTCTTCATACCAAAACCACAAAAATTACTCAACTGCCTTTGTAGGCTGCTCAGGAGAAAAATATTCCAGAGGAAAATTGTTTCCTAAGTCAGTGTTTGATGAGCTGCACCCAAAAATTCCTTCAATTTTGATTTATAATCAACAAAGTACCATTTCCTCAGCATTGATATGGGATAGGAATTAATCTCTTGAAGTGCTTGACTTACTGCAAAGTATGTAACTCTAAAAATAAGTTTCTGAGCTACATTTATCTGTTCTAAAAATGCAGGGCCTCATTCTGTTCTCACTTACATATTTTACCTGGCTTATATCTGTAGTTTGTACCAYTTTAAGATGGTACAAACTATACTTTAAATCGACCAGACTTGGTTGCAATTTTTCTTGAAGTACATCAGAACAGTCTTAAAGAAAAGCCAGTATGGAATTTCACATATAAAGGGAAGTTTGTTTTTTTTAAACAGATTCTCCTATCAGAAACAAAAAGCTACTCCTGTCTCTTTCAGACCCATAAAGCAGGTATCCTACATTTATTTAAAAATTTACTAGTAGGGTCAAAAGTCCCTTAAGTCTGCTGGCATTGCAATAAAGAGGAAAGCCTGAGGAATTTAAATCTGTCCGGGCTTCCCTGGGCACATTTCACTTTTGTATAAAATATCTGTTGCTTTTTTGCTAGAAGAGGCAGATCTAGTAAATCAAACCACCCAGTATCATTGGTCATATTGTTGGCACAAAGAAAATGAATATATCCTAATGGGGATGCTGGTGATGTTCCTGCACGCTGCAATATCCGTTCTCGTCAGGAGCTGTGGGTATTTCTGCAGCCTGCTTTCATCACTCACAGCCACACAGATACCCATCTGTTTGCACTTGCTTTAGCAGGTTAGAGAGGTTGGTGTCATCACAAAGGATTTATTTTTTAACTATTAGTAAATCAGCAATTTTACTGGACAAAGCAGCGCCACATCCATCACCCATAAAAGATTGTTTGTTCAGAGCTGGCTCTTTCTGCCTCTCCTGGTTTAGGCAGCTGAAGATCAAGGGAGGGGGTGATTTTATGATCTCTGTAATCGAGTTCTGCTTTCCCATTCAGAASAGCACTGCAAGATCTCCTGTCACAGCAGTTAATTTGCAGTATTGTAGACATTTGGCACTTGCTATACTTTTGCATGTGCAGCTATTTGTTATGTTTACGTGCTCTGYGCTTCACACTCCTCCAGTGTCTGCACTGTGCATCTGAATTCACTTTGATTTTACATCAGAGAGACCTCTGTCACCCTCTCATTTGCACCACTGTCAGATCAACATCAAGGTGTGGATTTAAAAGGAGAATAAAACATTTTGAAGTACAAGAAGGTGTGTGTCTTTAAACACACACTGCTCAGTCAAACACCAGAGGAACATGTTAACCTTAAGTTTTGCATTCTTACATTTTCACTTGGAAATCACTTCTGTCATTATTAGCACTCATCATTAATCACTACCCATGAAAAATAAATATCTCCAGTAAGAGCTTTGGTCACTAACTCAAGGTTTCATGTCTGGAGATAACTGCAGGAGTAAGGACTTCTTACTGCCTGGAACCAATCAAATGATTTTGTTTCAAGAGATGACTGAGGAATGTAATAGATTCCTTTCATCTTTTATCTAACAGAATTGATGAATTTGCATTAAAAAGATCAAGGCCCAGCTTCCAGTCTCACTTTCCCCAGTGTAAATCATAAGTGACTCCACTGAACAAGTAGCATTACCCTAATGGACTGAGCCGARCACAGCTCCTGGAAGACACAGGAAGCCCCTGTTAAGGCAGGCACATCACACACAGGACTTTTAAATCCAAGCTCTGTGTGTACCAATAGGTGTAGATAAAAGGCAAGCACTGTTCAGCATGCAGAGGGTGCTTTGCAGAGAGGAGCTAACCCATCCTGATGTGGTTTATGCAAYGAGTTACACGGCTCATGTGAAGGCAGGGATGGAGATGCTGCAGCCATCAGCTGTGAGGTTGTCTCAGGTCCTTGCAAACACAAACCAGAAACGCTGAACACACAGCAAAGGATACTCTGCTCTGCCTCTGTGGTAAGAGCTCTCAGCTCTGCCTCTGGGCTCCAAAACTGGGCAGCATTGAATGTCATCAAATGGCTTCCAGCTCCTAGCTCTGACTCAGGCCATGGAAACTCTGTCCACAGTCCATCCCTGGAATGCATGGTGGGAGCTGCTGACCCTTTTCAGAAACACTGAAAGTGTTTCTAGCTGGGGTGTATTTCAGGACAAATGTACATTTTTTTCAGTYGGAGCAGTTATGATGTCAAGATGTCTCCTTCAAGGGGTATGTGATGAAATGGCCACTGAAGTGGGGTTAGAAATGCSACACAAAAACATTCCATATAAATTTGGTCTTATGAAAGAGTCAGTTTTGCAAATGGCATACCAGTAATCTCCACATGAGGCCTGGATCAGCCTGGCATTTTGGACATAAGCTCTGACCCTTTCCTGCCCTCTGAGTCTGCAATTGCCACTGGAAATCCACTCCTGTACTTGTCAAGACAGAAAGGGAATCAGAGAGAGACATTCTGATGTCTTTCTCCTCCTTAAGGATACCTCATAAAATATTAAGTATTTTCAGAAAAATATCAAGAGACCTTTACAGTATATGCCATGACCCGAACATAACAACCAAAGTAGACACAGTGGAAAGAATATGTTTAGATGATTTAAAAGATAAATGGTCTCCAGCTTCACTGATCCATACACTCTGTCAATCCAGAACTTGTTAAGTGCTTCCAATACAGATGATATATTTAGGAAATGAAGTAGCTCAGCAATAGAAGACCAATGAAGCCCAAGCCATAAAACCACTAGGGAAGAGGACTCAGCTATATGCCATGAATAATATTTACATTCAATCAGAATATCAAGTACAGATTACATTTCTCTCCCACCAAGAATGTGCCACCTTTTGCTTAAGCAATCACTGGGCCATCATGACTTTTAAGTGATAATAACAACTCAGTCTCCAACAAATAATCTGCACAGGATACAGGCTCAGTAGTTTTTTACATTGACAGAGCAGAGCAAGATTATCTTCTCTTAGAATTTCCAGGCTCATTTAATCACCCAGCTATAGTAGCACACAGCTTTTAAAGGGAGCCAGCCCTGTTTGCACAAATTTGACAAGATTGCTGTTTTGTTAAAGGCACTTAAAGGCCTCTTTAGAACTGGAAGTAACTCAGACTGGACCAATATCCTGGCCCCATTAAAGCCACACAAGAGTCTTTCCACTAAGGGATAAAGCAAAGAAGGATTTGAAGAGAAAGGAAGCAGCACAAAACACAACAGAGTACAGGATTTAAATAAAAATAGCTGTGAAATATCCAGACTTATGGTCAGCATAAATTTAGGACCAGTTCCTAAGAATCTTGCTGATTTTGAACAGGTATATAAAGGTGTAGTAGGACTTCACAGGACTTTCTTGCAGAACCAGGGGATGTCCACTGCCAAATCATGTGAATTTTTCCCCAAATTAAACATTACACATCACATGAATAGGGCTGGTTCATTCCTGAAGGGACACAGCAACAGCCTATAGCCAACACAAGGCAACTGATCCTCAGGGATGGAGGAGAAAATCACTGCCCATGCTGATAWTATGTTAGATTTAGAATTTCAGAGAATCAGAATAACAGTGTTGGAAGGGACCTCAAAAGATACTCAGTCCAACCTTTGTTTTCTCAAAGAGAACCAGCTAAGTTCTTCTGTGCCATACCATCTAAAAACTTGTTATTGTAATTCCTTGCCTTTTGCTTTCTAAACTGGGAAGAAAGTCTAGGTACTTGTCAACCTAATCAGCTGAAATTGTGAAGAATTCCATAAAAGCATGAATTCACTGAGAGTATTTATACATGCTTACATGATTTTTAAATAGATTCATTACTGGTTCCCAGTAAGGCATAGTTCATTTTGTGTCTTGGCTTTCATATGTAAAATAGCTCAATTTTTATATKTTTACAGCCCAAAACAACATAATTATTGTTTTAGACCATTTATTTCTTGAACTGAATAAAAGAAGTATTTCAGTAATTTATTCTTTGCTATTCTTTGCTGAAATACTTTGAAGTATTTCAGCTATTTTTTTCTTTGAAGAAATATTAGGGCTTTTCTTTTGAAGAAATGAACTTTCTTTATAATCTATTATTACTCTTCTAAAGGATTCTACRTAGATATTTCAGAGTATTAGACAGGGATGCTTCAGAAATGATCTGCCTKAATTTAGCCTATTTTGTATATATCTATCAACCTGTTCATGCCATGAGAGAGTCTGAAGACCCACGAGGCATCATCAGATAAGAACACAGTTTCTATTAATTTTTCCATCTATCTCACTTCTGAGAAGTAAAACATACTGTCAGTTCTTGAATAGAAAATATAATTTGGTTCCATGAACYCAATCTTAACACCACCTTTGCAGCTGCTGAAATAATGCAGTTTCAGGCTCCAATAATTGGAGGAGGCAGAACACAAAAGAGGAGGGGTAAAAGTTCACACCTGAGAGGTGGACAAGGGACAGTGAAAGGAAGGGTGAGAAATCAGCTACAGGGGGATTAAGTGGGAGATCCAGGGCGTGTTTTGAAACACAACCACACTTCTCCTTCTCTTCCTGTTTTCTTGGCTGGGAATTGAGAGAAAAGCACAGGAAGAGCTCTTGTGAAAGCAGCAGCAGAGGAGGGGTTAGACCCAAGGAATGTAAAGAGCACGGAAGGAGATCTGGCAACAAAGCAGCGGGAGGAGCACGGCTCCTGTGCCAGGGGTGAGAGCACATCAAACATCCTGAGGTTTTTCCCAACCCACAGGAGGCAAGTTTTCAATTAAATCTGGAAATAAACTGAAAGGTAGACGAGGTGTTTGAGAAAACATTGCTTGTAAAAACATAGCAGGTTTATAAACCTCCATAGGCAATCCAAAAAAAAAAAAAAGACACTGATAAAGAAAATTTTTGGTAGAGAAGGGGAAAAAAATCCTTGTGTGGGGAGCATKTTCATATCTGCAATCAGTAATTCTTACACCATTTTAAAAATGCTGTCTCTGGTGACCCTGATGGTAAAATTTGTACTGAGAACATGCAGAAAAAAAAAATCACAAAAGAAATAAAGAAAACCTCCCAACAAAGAGTCTGAAAAGAGCTTAAAATACATTATTTTCCTCAAAGACCCATTTTTCTCTCGTGGTGTTAATCWCTTTCCTGCACTTTGTCTGGATATGATGTCTAGTCCCAAGAATCTTACTTGGAAAGCAGATCCACATAATAGGRAGAAATGTAATGTATTAGGATAAATTTCATATTTAAAGCTGTTTTATCAGTTTCGGACTTGAGTGTCAGACTAGGACTCCAACTCATGGCCTAATAGTGCTCTTATCTACCCAGGAGGCCAAAAAAGGAGCTGATCACTTAAATCCATGAGAAATCTGGCTTAAATGGTTATAAACTAAGGCACTATTAGTGCCCTATCTCTTTGTTCTTCTTAGCTTTTTCTGTCACATAATCTTCATAATTACTCTTTAATTAATCTCCACAATCTCTTAAACATTATGAAAGGTTTTTTGTTTCTTAAACTSTAAATCACAGTGCTTTCTATTGAAAGAGTTTTACAAATAGAAAAAAATTCCCAATTGAGAAAGAGCTATACCTTAGCAAAATCTAACAATTGTTTGTATTTGTTCAGTATAAAAGGGATAATCTTTATGTACTCCTTGAAACATCTTAGATCAGACTGAAAACTTTGTCAAGCAATCAATAATATCCTTTGAACTGGTTCTTTCCTGGCCAGCCATCTCAGAATCCTCATTTTCTTTAAAGACAGCAGTTAATGAATTGAGATGTCAATTATATTGCTCTGAAAACCTTGAAGCAAATGAACTGCACAGTGATGCAAAAATTATAAATGACCTTTAGTATGACATAAGCAAACTCACTACCTCACACTCAGGTAATATTTTCTTGTATACTCACATAGGTTTTCAACATCCCAGAATTGGAAAATTATATATAAACTGGAAAATGATCCTAGAACTGGAAAAGGCCTAGACTTTCCTTGATAGCAGAGTCTAGACCCCCTTCCATTTGTGGGAATCATTTGCTCTGAACTCAGAAAGTCTCCTAAACAAGGTTTAGTGGGTGAGCTGACTGAAGAGCCCGGTTTTTCTCCTCCCCACAAGTGTTGTGTTAAAACAGAATGATTTTGTATTTCATTGGCACAAGACAAATTTGCCTTGCAAGTTCTGACTGGTGTTAGGRAATTGTGTATGTGCAGCTGCAGCCACGTTGGCAAACAGAGTCTGGAGCAGAGGAGTTGTTATAATCAGAAGTGGCTGAGTGATGCAGAGTCCACAAACCATTCCCTGCTGCTCRTGATTTTGGTAGGTGAAGGGGAAGAAAATTGCTCACCAGACAGCGACATCAGCGACACAATCTCATTTTCTATCAGGCTGAAAGAGCTCGGGGATGGTGAACTAGATATTCACCTTTTAATTTCATCATTAAAGCATCAAGTGAGTAAATTTGCCCATCACAGAAGTGGTGGTTTGAGAGCACAAGGACTGAATACTCCTGCAGAGATGGAGAGACAGTTGTGTGACTGCTCTGCTCTGTGCTGAGCTGTGTGGATGCGAGGCACACCACATTTGACTTTCCATTTTTTACATTAAAAAATATGTAAAGGATCATTAGGTCAAAAATTAAGCTCCTATCTAAATTTACATTAATATCCCAATCACAATGAGCCTTTGAAATGCTTTTTTTCCTAGCAAAAAAAAAAACCCTGGAAGTAACWCTTTGTAAAACTTGGGAGGTTGAAGCTGTATTTCACTTAAAGCTGGTGAGCAATTTATTCTGGGATTGTAGGAGAAGGGATATGGTGACTGAGAATTCCAGCCAGCATCTAATGTGGGGAGCTTCTGGATGCTTAAGAGGAAGGAAAGGAGAATCAAAACTATCTTATATATATTTATATATGTTATATTTAGGAGARGGAAGACATTAGGGTATCACTGGATGGCAAAACAAGAGATGTAGGAATTAAACACACTCTAAGTAGAAAAGAGAGTAATGCCAGAGCATAATAATATAAAATAGGAAACTAAGAGTTGATRAAAAAAGCAGAATTTCCCTGGAGCATCCTATTGACAGCTGCTCTTGTTTCCCTTTTTTCACTCAGTAAAAACAGAAACAAATATTAACATAGAAACATACAGAGGGAAATGGGAATATCCTTAGCACTCTAGTAACAAGACTTCTTGGACCAGTGTAATTTTTCTGCTCTCTCTTGACATTTTAAATAAGATTTATGTGCTGGTAGATGTCTCAAATTTTAAATGATGACCCACACAGTGTAATATGTCAAAAGAGCATTTCTCTGCCAACATTCTTCTGAATGAGAAATGGGCTGGACAGCAGGTACTACTAAATGTTAATAGCTCTAAAACTACACAAATTGTAAATTTATTGAATTGTGTTAATAATGAATCCTTAAGCTGCTCACAGAATTCTGAAGGAGTTGTAACTCAATCAGAATTAAAGGTGCCCATAATCCTCTGAAGTCACAGGCAGAARTGGCCACAGCCAGAGGAGTTTAAGGAGAAGGAGCCAGTCTCCACCTGAAGATCAGACTGGTTTGGGGCATTTTATTAAATTAAAAGAGAGAGAAGCACTTGAGATTACATGGTGATGCTCAAATCATTACATAAATATAAAGTTACACTCATATTTAAAACCAGAAGGAAAGTTTCTAACTCTAACAGCTGCAAAGAGAAGCATGGCAATGGAAAGGTGATAAAATACTGATATCTGCAGGCAGCTTAGGCAAGTGTTTGAAGKGTCAGCTGCCAGTTTTGGTCAGGATGGGGCTCCAAGGCACATGGCTTGGGAAGAACAGTGTAAAGGTGTGTAAGTCTGAGCCCAGCAGAGAGGTGGGGGAACAGCACCAAGGAATATGGCAACCAGCCTGGTGCACCCTGCTCTGAAATGTGAATGTGTGCTGCTTCACTGGCAGCAGAAATACTTGGGGTCAGAAGGGGACGTGACTTCTCTTAATTCCAGTCTGGATCTGGTCTTTTTTAGAAAGACTGTAATGTAAAAAAAAAACCAAAAATAAAGAAAAAAAAACCAAAAAAAACCAAACTCCAATCAAATAAACCATAAACTCAGAAGAGAAAAAAATACATTGGATTTTTCTGTTTCAGAACATTGATATCTCACCTTGGGTTTAAGAGATGTCAAGTGCCTTCTCTGTGAATGACTGTTTTCAGCAGCCTCAGTGGTTATTTTTATTCCCTTGGGAATGATGTGGATCCTACAGATTTGCTGTGCCTTAGCAACACCATGATGGCACTGAAGAACCAGGGACTGGCTGAGACAGCTCTGATCTGTGAAATCCCAGTGGGAAACCCTGGGAGAGCCAGAGGCTGGAGGGTTGCAGGCTGGGGGACCCCTGTACCACATGGATGGATAAAGTCCTGGTGGAAAGTGCCTCATCCAGTTGGATCAGGGATGTTAAACGTGTGTCTCAGAAACTTGCTCTCTGTCACCCTCGCTCCAATGTTCCCCAGATGGGGGACAGCAGAGGGATCTGTCTTTTTGGGGCCTGATCCATACAGGAATGATCTCTGCTCACAGTGCATCAATAAGAACAGAGGTCCTGCCATGCCCAGCTGGAGCAGAGCAGCAKCATCTCTGTCCCTTATCCACTTCTGTGAGAAACAAACTCAGTTATTCCACTGCTGCCCATTTCCCCGTTAGTTTGGGCAGGAATACTGACAGGTAGTGAAAATGTGGGTTTGTTCCATTCTACAACCTTGAGCACTTCACCTTGTGGGGTTTTTGTGGTGATTTCACCCAATCCAATATGCAATCATAGGCTGGCATAGCAGGGAAAACCAGATTCACAACCTCACAGTTTGCATTGATAATGGGTTACACATTTGAAGATATTGATCAACRGCAAGGAAAATAAATTGAAGTAATGCAGGATTTGAGAAAACTGCTGACTACAGACAACTGAGTCTGCATTCTTTTGGTTTGCTTTCTTTGTTTAAGCTTATTTAGATACTTGAAGGGCTGCAAAAAGAAAGTTTCAGGTATTCCAGAAAAAAATCTATCGTGTTCTTACCTGAACTAAATTGCACACTGTCAATACAAGCAAAAATCTGAAACAAWGAAAGCTGAGAGGGCACTCTGGTCAACACCCTTGAATGTCACCATCRTCTTATGAAATTTAGTCACCTCTACAGAGGGGCTGAGAGACCTTTATCAGTATATAGCATAATGAATGACCAACAAAAATGTGTCCCTACTCTTCATTGATACCATTTGAGACATAAAAATTACCTTATCACAGAAATACTCMAAAAATATTCTCCCCCTTACAGAGAAAGATGAAGTTTATTTGAAGGATGGGTATCTCACCTCTATTATCTGCTAAAGAAATAAAAGATTTCTCTTTCTYAGGTAGTCAGTCTGATCCTCTTACTAGTTACTCAAATTTAATTGGGAGGAAAACCCATTTAATTATGACACAGTGGAAGGAGCTCAAAGCTATAATCAGGGCTCATTTTGGAAATTTGTCAGAGAGGTCATTCAGCCCTTCACTGTCATTCCTGTTGATTTCTTGTCCCTGAATCAAATTTTCCAAGGGCTATAATGATCATCTATTACCGATAATTTTCTGTGGAGATACTTCTTTCATCTTTCTCTCATTCATTCATTTTTTAAAATCCTTTGACTTCTCCTATCCTCACATGCTCTTTTTACTGATGTCCTCCTGCTTCATCATCTCTGTTCTCCCATTGTGTGTCCCTCATCATTCACTAGCCTTACTTTGGGCACTGAAATCCATGTATTTGCCTTCTGCTGCACTAAATACACATATTTACCTGCTGATGGCCACAGCTCGATCCAGCACCATTGTAAATCTCCAAAACATTGTGCTTCAGGGCAATAGAAACTCATCAGCTGCCRGCAGAATGACACTATTTATCAGCCAAATAAACACTGCTTTAGCTGCCAGGATTTGTTTTGGTCCAGTCAATGCCCTAACTTTCATCTGACCCTCGCCAAGCCTCCGAATATCTTCCCTTGCTAAATATGGTTAAGATCTCCATCAAAGGGAGTTTTTAGAAAGTGATTAATATTCATATTTAAAGAAAGAGGTGCATCCTGCATGGGGTTAAGCCCAGAACCAAGCGAGGGTTGTTGTTCAGGATCCAATATATTCCATATCCTACAGAGTGAGTGTGCCAGAACCGGTTAAAAATAGCCTCTTCCATTCATTAGCGTCAGCAGATGGCCATTAATCTTCCTGAAAGTATTGATTCAAACTCCTCRTCTCCACTTTCAAGGCCCTTCACGGAGTCCCCTCTGCCCATCTRTCATCCCTCCTTACACAGCTGAAAAGGTGGCTGGCTTTGGGACAAGTGGGTGACAGTAACAAACCGGCCGCTCCCTCGCACGCTGCCCCCGACGTCTGCAGGGAGCTGTACACAGCACCAACAAAGSTCTTCCCTTTGTCTCCTTTAAAAGCTTTCCCAAAACTTCCCTTTGCCATCAGAAGGGCTGCAGAAGCATTCCAGAGTCGCCCACTGCTGTGATGGCACTGGAGCCTCTCCGGGGCACGCTCTTGCCAAGGGCCATGTTGACACTGTGTGTTTCTCCACCTCCGGCATCCGTCCGTGCCAAGCTGTGGCTTTCTGTCTCCTTGACCCAAAGAGCTGGAATGCAAACTCTGAGTTATGCCCTCAGAGCGTTTCCCAGCACAGGCAGGTAATAAGAAGCAAATCCTGGCTCAGGAGGTCAAGAACTGGAAGATTCACCACAAAAAAGGTGCACAGTACCAAAACCTCCTGGACTAGTGTAAGCCAAAATTAGTAAAGCAGCATGGCAAGATTTTGCTTGGCTGCACTTTAACCCCTGCATGTCAGCCCAGTGCTTCAACTCAAATAATGCCTGACCTTCCCTGAGACTTGCTACCAAAAATATATTTCATCTGCTTCATGCCACCATTGAGTGTCATCACAGCATTTCCCTGTGGAAATTTCAGTGCTGGTGTCACCCACAGCAGACAACCCCATGTAAGTTTTAAGCTAGTGGGCATAAACCTCCCTGTAATATCTGATAATTAACTCTTTTATTTCTAGAATTGATGTTCTGTTGTTTGCTTCAAGCCCAAAAGTTCACTGTGGCTCCCTTCAACTCTAGACCAGCAAATTTAGCTAATAWTCTTCTTCCTTCTGCCCTAGTTTCAAGATCTTTCCAAACCCATGTGGATTTTCCTGGAAGAAATATTGAAGATGCTGGAGGCTCTCATCAAGATGTTTCTAAGACATCAAGAAATGTATTTTCCCTTCTTTCCCAACCCCAAATCCCAAGACAAGATATTACATTCCTTTTGGAAAGAAACCCCACAGCCATTCACACTCCATCCCTTACAATGGAAAGAGAGACTTCCCAAGCTCAGACATCACCAGAAAAACAGCCTGATATGGAGTTCACAGCACCTGAGAAACAACCTTTTCTTGAGAAAAGAAGTGATCTCACACCCCTTCTGCATGAGGAGGCAGAGCCCAGAGCCCCAGCTGTCAGTGTGACCTCCCACCCCCCTCTCCATTCTGGGCAGCGCAAAGAAACGACAGCACGGACTGTTCCTCCCCATCCCAACACAAATCCAGGCTCRTTCCCTGCAAGCTCACAGCCTCATTCCAGGCATGGCTATCCTCCCAGGAAGTGGCCCAGTGGAGTCTCAGTCTTGAGGAACAAACCACCCCAGGGTTTCCCAACAGAGCAGCCCAGAGCATCTCCCGTGTCCCCGCAGCTCCCTGTCCCTCCGCGCTGGCTGGGCCCTTCCCTGGACGCTCCATCCCGGCGTGCAGGGTCTGCCCCTGCAGCAAGGCTCCCAGCACCCCCCACAGCAGCCAGGAGGGGGTTCAGCAGAGCAAGGGGGGCTGTGGAGCTGCCAAAGAGCAGCGGTGGGGTGCAGCACAGGGCAGTGTGTGCTGAGCTGCCCTGCTTCACGGGTGTGCAGTGCGAGCCAGCTGAGGATGGAGAGCTTCAGTGTGGTCCTTGTCCCCCTGGATACAGTGGTGATGGAATTACATGTGAAGGTAAGGGAGAAAATCCTCTTTCAAATGCTCTAATATCTCCAAGTCTAATAATTCCCCACAGTAGTTTTTATTATTATTATAAATTTGGAAATTTTGGGGCTAGGGCCATTCTKTCTTCAAAACCAATTATTTTTCAAAATAATAAATAAAACCTATACCTTTGAAACAGCTCTTTCTGCTTGCAAAAATGACCTGTTTATTTGATACCATCTAATCTATTAAAACCAGGGACAGATTGTGATCTTGCTTAATGCCAGATTCATTCTGCTAAAGTCATCGCATTCAAAACCATACAARATTTCTGTGAGAAAGAGAAAAATTGATTCTACTTCTCTATACAAGGAAAAACTAATTTTTCTAATATCTTAAAAATTACCTGTAAATATCTATCTAATATCTCAAATATGAAACTGAACTTGTCATCTGAAATGTATAGCACCAGAAGGGTTTTCACAATATATTGAGTTRTTTATTAGGCACCTGAGAATCCCTCCATAAACCCATAGGATTATGTACTTTGTTGAAGCAATGAATTCCCTGACTTTGCTATCATTAATCACACCTTTTGCTGACATGCCTCTGATAAGTTGATATCTTAACTGGCCTTCCACCACACAAAGCAAAAGTATTTGTAACATTCATTCCCCTCTTTCTTGTCTGGTCTCTCATTCYTCATGCACAGGGGGGTCTCAGCCATGCTGTACTGGGAAGGACCTTGCTGTAAGCCAGGCTTTGTGGGGGTGTGAAGCCCCCAGCACTGCTGCGACTGCAACAGAGCACTACTGAAGATATAGTACAAAATGTACAAAAAAAAGGTTTCTGTAATCTTGAGCACTTCATTTTTTTGCCTACTTGCACRTTTCTGAAACGCCCCTCCTAAAGGATTTAGAGTTACTTGGCACAAAGGAGTTTGTCTTTAACTTCTGGTTTATACCTARAGATGGAAAAGCACCAAACAGGTTCTGGTACTGGGAAGCTCAAAGCAAGTCTGGCCACAGGAAGGATCTCTTTGAGTCTCCCCAAAAGCTGCCAATACATATGAATATTCACAGTCTGGACATAAGGCTGCTGTGTGTTTAGCAGACCCATCAGATTACTCCTTAAAACATAAATCTACCTTAAAATGTAAATCTGCCTCTGCCTTTTGCTTGTGAGATGTTTCCTTCAGTCACTGATATTACTGAAAATCTCCCTGGAGAGTCCTTAGGATGAAACACTTTATTACCAACATCATTCTGCATCTTGGGGCTCGATGACACGATGCACAAACATCCTTTTTTGTCTCTTGTCAGTGTCCATGACACCTGACTCAATAATTATCCTGTCCCTTCCCTTCTTTGCTCCATCCTGAGCCCCCTGCACGCCTGCACCCTGGAGCAGAGCCAGTGCTGTGAACAGCACCCATTGTCCCTCCAGCCATGGATGTCCCTTCCCATGTCAGATGAAGGTGATTGATCATGACAAGCAAGGCTGAAAAATGAGGGCAATTTCTTGGATTAAGGCCTGTCACAACCTCAGCTCTCAGCACCYTGTGATGCCCACACCACACCAACTCCCCTCGAGCCAGCAGTGCCCTCTGGGAACAGGAGGCACAAATATTGGGCAAAAAATCAAAGCTTAGATGAGACCAACATTTGCAAAGTCTCCAAGCTTCAACATAACATCCTTGGCAAGCGAGCAAAAATGTCAAGAGACTCAGACACTATTGATAGTTGTCACCATCTTATTTCATATCAAAATTCAGCAAGATAAAAGAGCCAGCCCGCTGATAGCAAGTTTTAACGCCTTTGGATCTTGAGGGGATGTGACCTTTGTTTAATAAGAATGTMTGAAAATAATCTAAAATAAAAAGTACTTCACCAAGTGGTATRTATGTTATGATAGAATACAATTTATTTTTTTCTAAATGTGCAGATTGAAAACCAGGCTTGGAGGACTCGTAGGAAAAAAATGTAAGCAGCATCCTGAAAAGTAATTTCTTTCCCAAAGTATTTCATAACACATTTTATACCTTTAATATAAAATGTTATATTAAATATAACATTATATATATTTAATAGATAAAGATATTTTATGTTTTTATTTCTAAAATTTTATATCTTTAATATTATAATCCCTCTGGAGAAGCCCCTCAGCCTCCCTGTCACAGTTCAGTTGGAAGTCCTCTCCCTCTGCTTTGTCACCCTGCACTGGGGGTGACACWATCTCAGGACCACAGGATGGAAGAGAGCCCTGGGGACCATCAGGTGTAACCTCCTACCTTCTCTTGGACAAACACAGCTAAATGTCAGTGTGTTTGGCTCATATTCAGGTATCTAAACTGAATAGTCTGAATTTTCAGACTATTTCAGCAGTTTCCATTTGGATCACWCCCTTCACTGCTGATATCTGTGTTGTCTGTCAGAAGTAGAACCCTGCTTTGGTGTAATGAGAATTACAGATTATTTTCCTTCTCTCAGCAGCCATGTCCTCTGCAGGTGAGGGGAGATGAAACAGTTCCTCAAGGCTCTGCAGCTCTTTCCCCTTCCTGCATAAAGGCCATGAGACCTTTTTTTAGTAGCCTAATATTAAGAGTTCACAGCCCAACAGGCCAGCTTTAAAATCTTCATTTCAGAGTAGTCTTTTGGAGACAGCCAGCATCACCTATACAAAAATAAAAAATAAGTAGGGAAGGAAAGGCCTGCTGTAGTCCACTGGATTCTCCCACATTTTCYCCAGCAGAAGATGCTCTCTGGCATTTCTGGAGTAAGCTTAGCCAAGCATCCCTCTGGTGATGAGGGAGGTTTTGCTAAATACCTAATTTTCACTCTGAGTGCTGTTCCCAAGGATATCTGCAGTAAAAACCAATGYCTTGGTACAGTCTCCTTCCAGCAGGTTTGGGACAGCACAAAGCACCTGCCAAGGAGCWCTGCAGGAGCATCAGARCACAAACAGAGCTTTTGGGAGTGAYGTTTTCTGCTCAAGAGTAAAAAACTCAGCATTGCCTTGACATTACAAAAGCACTTTTGGAACGAAATAATTTTCATCATAACAAGAGAGATGGAGAAGTTGGGAAAGCATTAGGGCTTCACCATGTACAGCTGCATGAAATGAGAAAAAAATTTGGGTAGCTCACATTATTTTTTTTTGACATTTTACACCCAAAAAAGATCTACCATATCAAACCAGAAGTCCTTTCCCTTTCTCCAAGAGGTACCAACTGCATTTGTCTGGAAATATGTGAGAAAGGTAGAGGGATACTGCCTGAAATAGCTTCTCAGAAATTATGGATCATGTGCTCCAAAGCACCAAGGTGATGCCTTGGAACTTTATCCTGTTCACCCTTTCCAGGTCACATCTGATTTCAGTTTTCTATCCTAAAGTCATATTTTTCTGAAGGACCTCATTATTCACTTATTCTTTGTACAAAAGCTGTTCTATAACTTTATTAATCCTTGCATATTTTTCTGCATCTTTTCCACTTTCACTGTAGCTTTTCTGAGCTGAGGGCTCAGACCTGCCCGTGGTATTTATGATGGAGTTCACCATGGGTACAGGCCATAAGGAAGTCTGGCATTCTGTGCTCTGCTCCTTTCTTAACAATTCCTATCACTTTATTTGGGTTTTTTTGGCTGCAGATGAGCACTGAGCTGACATTTCGCAACGCAAAAAGCATTGGTACAACCTAGCCGGCAATGGTGCCTGCACTTTTATTCCCAATTTATTCAGTCAAGCTTCTCTTGAAACTTCCAGTTGCTGTGATGGACATTCCTCTCACAACTGGGCTCCCAGACTGCTGGRCTATTTAAATATGCAATGAGTTAATTTAATTGCAGTAACACATGCTTTAATCCTATGCTTCATTTAATTTATCTGTGCATCTTACATGCAAAAGAAGCGCTTCAGTCCACAGCTTTCCAAAAGAAAAAAACAACGACTGAGGAACTTTCCTTTCCCTTTTTTCAGGCTGCCCTTGTGCTGAACACATTAAAACTTCATCTGCACATTTAGGAAGTTAGGTTAATGTATCTTTGAAAGGAAATAAATAATGTACAATGAAAATAGGTAGACTTCAGTGAAGTCTGTCCTGATCTGACTTTGGTGYAAAATTCTAAGCAGGCAAAGCTCTCACAGCTCCAAGCCTGGCTTTATTTGCACAGACCCAGGGCCTCACGTGGGGATGGCACAGGGAGTTACTCACTGTGGAGATGCCAAGCAATAACTCTGTCCTGGAAGACGTTTGCTGATTAGGCTATGGAAAATGAGTGGGAAAAACACAGCATCTGATATTCCTGAGTGCCCCTGAAGTTATTGCAGAGAAACTTATAAAAACTGTATGATCTCATTTTAATGGAAAATAGAAGTTTGGGGATATTTCCCAAAAAGCCTTTTCAAAGGAACCAATAATGCACTTCTCCATTTTCACCTCCAGATTTTAAATTGTAAACATAAACATACGTACACTTGACAGCAAGATTGACCATTTGCAGCAATGTTTTCCTCTTTGCTGTTATTTTTCCCTATCCAAAACTGCTCAGTTTAAAAACTCTGCAATACCTTGCTACAATTTAGCAAATGCTCATGGAAAAAAGTATTCATTTCAGAAGATGAAAGATAGAAGTTTGAGAAAATAATTTGACATAAGCAGTATATTTCTATTACAGTGGGAAATGTCTTTTAAGTGAATATTACTCTTACTCTCGCAGAGGAGCCAGTGTTCAGTTTTTATCTCTTGCTTTTCACCAGCAATAGAACAGTTTTAAACATTTTACTATTAAATGTCGCCGTGAGAGCGAAATGTTTTAATATCCAAAATACCATGTTCTTTTCTGACAGTTCAGATGCATCTCAGGATGTGCAAAGGCCAGATGGAAAGTGCTCTATTCACACGGACACACTTGCTCTAAGTGCTACACAAACCATGCTGAAATAAAGCGTAAAATGCTTGAATGTCACCGTGCTTGGCACAGCTCTGAGGCACCTGGAGGCTTTATGCAACCATCATCCTGCAGGAAAGGCAATCACATTTAATGTACTTTAAAAGGAGTGGTACATTTTTCCCCAGGTTTTGTACCCCCCTTATAAAGGGGGACAAAGAAATCACAATCTCAGGATGCTCCAAGCCCCATCCGAGCTGGCCTAGGGCACTTCCAAGGACGGAGCAGCCACAGCTTCTCTGGGCAAGCTGTGCCAATGCCTCATCATCTTCTCAGCTGATAATTTCTTCCTAACACCTTATCTAAATCTATTTAGTTGTCCAGACAAAGATAATTTGGGTTTATCCCTTCTTTTTTTAAATTTTTTTTCCCCTATGGATGTATACTTGGAAATTCAGCTAAGCTCATGTTGATTTGCAAATGTCTCAACCTTATCTAATCAAAACTAAATTTAGCTTAATGACATTCTCAGCATATACAGTATGGATTTAAAATACACTTGTAAGTCTCCTATTTTCAGGAAGGTCAAATGCTAAAGTTACATAATGCAGCATTGAAAATTGCATCGTTAAATACCAAATACATTTCTTCAATGCTATTTGTGTCAAAGTGGTTTATTTAACAGGACCTTCTTGGAGTTTGCCTTTTTTAATACAATTAGAAAATATGTGAGGGCTTTCATTATTTTTTTTGAATGGCAAAGTTCATATTCCATGGCCTGGTGACAATCTCAAGAGGTGATGAGGTCTTTAACACAATAACTGCATTTAAATTATGTGGCTCCCCAAGAATTAGTCCTTCATTTAGCTTTCCATTTCCATAGCCCATTTTCCAGCTTTAGGAACAAAATGTGGTGCATTAAGGTTCTCTTCCCTTGTAACAATACTTAAAATGAAAGATGCTTTGTTTCAGGTCTCGTTAGCTTCATTTTGCTTTTTCCTTGGAATAACCTTGCTTAGCCTCATATCCTTCACAGAAGACAAAACTCTGCCAGTGAAGTGAGCCAAAGTACAACATTTTTCACTGTATTCACTTCCCACACACAAGGGAAGATATTTTTCATTCTGTTATGTGAGGTGCCTTTTTTTTCTTCCAATAGCATGAGGTGCCTCTGGAACACATTTCTTGCTCTGCTCCTGCCACAGAGTTTCTCCTTTGAGTGTCAGTAGTCATCCTGTCCCTTCTGTGATGATTTTGTCCTTTCAGTGATCATCCTGTCCCTTCTGTGATCTTCTTCCTCCTCTTTTGAGTTTGTCATATGCAATTAACTCTTATTAGAGGGTTACAAAAGAATTCTCAGGTACCTGCCTTAGATCTTAGCTTTAATGGTCTAAAACTTCCAGGCTCCCTCTACAATGAAGTTTTTAGATTCAAAATTATCAACATTTGAAAAACAAACATGCTTTCAGCAAATAGCCTGTTTCAGGAGCTGCAATCCTTTCCACACTCATCCTCTTCCTTCCACAGAATTACATTGCATTCTGCAATAAGTCAAGAAATCTTTATCTAACTTRCTGCTTTGTCTGCAGAGCTCATGCTACTCATTAAATATTAACTTTTTTTTGCTTAAATGTTTGCCATTTTGCTGACAAATCCACTCACAAGTCTTTTCTATGAGGGAGAAATAATCTCAGCCTTATTGTGAATTCTGACACCTGTTAAGGCTYACTGACCATCCACAAGGCAAATTTCTAGAGAGGGATGGGCAAGGTCTTGAGCTGTGTGAATGAAGCATTTGTGCTTCATCCACCACTAGCCCTCAAAACATGTCCTTAAAAAACGTGCATGCTCAGAAGTTAAATATGATTATGTTGAAACCAGTGCATGCTCAGAAGTTMAATATGAYTATG
Organism: Cardinalis cardinalis; assembly: GCA_014549065.1. Taxonomy (NCBI): domain Eukaryota; kingdom Metazoa; phylum Chordata; class Aves; order Passeriformes; family Cardinalidae; genus Cardinalis; species Cardinalis cardinalis. Next base: position 2,347,267 of record JACDOX010000036.1, read on the forward strand.
ATGAAACCATTCCCTTGCAGACTCCATACAGCTGCTCATTAGTGCTGTGCTGCTAATGGGATAGCTACTGCTGTCCTGCAGTGCTTTCCTCAGCCAAATTACTCACTGGATTAATAAAATGGGGTGGGGAAAGTTGTAACCTGTGCTGTGCTCACAACCACTGAGAATTTYATGTCTGAGCTGTGTTTTTGCACTCTTGCAGCTCAGTGTGAGCCCCCGTGTGAGCATGGAGGAACTTGCCTGCCTCACAACACCTGTTCTTGTGCTTATGGATTCGTAGGGCCTCGGTGTGAAACAAGTATGTATGGACTCACTCAGGCTTTCTTCATCACATGTTTCAATTAGCAGAAAATTATAAGAGAAAAAAAAAAAAGAAAACCACCAAAAAGCCTTTTTTTTTCTTCTTTTTTTCCCCTATATTTCTCCTTAAAATGTTTCTTGAATACAAAGGATTCAAGGAATACAGTAGCTATTTCAGAGCATACATTTAGCAGCAGCATTGCTGTATTATGTAAAAATATGCACATCTAAATCAACATTTTCTATGTAAAATTGCTTCTGGAAAAACAAACAAAAAAGAAGGAAAAAAAAGTGCATGTTATTTATAGTAATATTTAGTAAATTTAAGATTGTGAGTGAATGTAGTAATGCTAATTTTGAGAACACAAAAGAGCAGGCATACCTATTAGGAGTAATGCTACTCTGCAATATAAGTTTAAAAGAGGTTCAACACAGAAAATATCTGAAAATCAGCCTTCAAACCCTTCTCTATCAGCAAAACACATGCACTTCCATCATTACAGACCTCCCTGCTTATTTAAATATCAGGCTGCCCTTGAGAGGAATATAATTTTATCTATGAAACCGAGWAGCAGGAATACTTAAAAAGCAAAGAGTTTTAGTTGTGTGGCTTCTAATAGAGAGAGCAAATCCAGGAAAGGGAGAAAGCAAATCAAGGAAACCTTTAGTTTATCTCCAGGACTAATACTATCAGTTATTGGCTGTAATAGGGCAACTTTAGGATCAGCAGTGGTGTTGGTGATGAGATGTTTTGGTTTTTTGTGTGTTTTGCAGTGGTGTGCAGCAGGCACTGTCACAATGGGGGGGTGTGTGTGTCACCAGACGAGTGCCAGTGCAGGCAGGGCTGGAGCAGCCCCTCCTGTGACACAGGTGAGTGCCTGGCAGGGCCTGATCCTCTGCCCAAAATTGCCAAAAATCCCTGACATCCTGGTGCTCAGGCTGGGAATTGCTGCTTAAAGAATTAAAGCCCAAGAAGAGGAGACCAATTGAGAATTAAAGCTTAAAAAGAGGAGACCAAGTACAGGGCAAAACCTCAGAAAGGCTTGAGTTTATGTAACTGTTCATGAGTTTAGATGTTTATGTAAGTGTTCCTGAGTTTAAATGCTTACCTAATTCTCAGGGTTTTACAGAGGGAACCTACAAACAGAATCTTTTTGCAGCTTTTTAAGCTTGTGTGATTCTGGAGCCCAGAATCTTGTCATGCTGTGCTGCCAGARTTCACACTGCTCCTCCTGCCTGCATCTCTCACTTGCAGAGCACCCACAGAAAGCATCCACGGGAGTGGGGGAGCTCAGGAAAAAGCCACCTCCACCCAAATGACAAGGTGTRGACTGGAATTAGAGACTTATTTCTCCAAGTTTTAAACAGACACAGCTCAGAGCCCCCTCTCAGGATCAGTGCCCTAAAAGCTGGGGTGGATTTTCTCCAAAGGCACAGAAACTGCAGCGCTCACCTGGCACAAGGCATGCAAACCAGTGAAATATTAAAAGGTGAGAACTACCTGAATCAGTGCCAGACCTGAAGGCTCCAGAGGCTGTCTGCCTCTGCYAGGGTGAATATTAAACAGCTCAGACACCTTCAGCCTACATTACCTTTCCTGGAAGGTGAGAGATGTCATTTTAACCTCCATCTCCTGGAGATTGCTCTTCCTGTAAGTGTTAAAATGACAGACCTACTGAGGGAACATAAATTAGCCCAGCTATGATCCACAGGAAATGACTGGGATTGTCACTGCTGTTCTGGCTCCCACTAGCTCTGCTTTTTCTTCTCAAGGAGTTCTGCAATTTTATTTTGGGGTGGCTTTAGACAGAATCATTCCAAGAGAAGAGCAGACAACAAGCAACAGTAGCAGTAACTTCCAGACCAGAATAACRGCAGCAGGATTTTTTTGTCTGCTGACAGCTTTGGTGAAATGCTGCCAGACTCCCCTCCCTGGCACAGGTTTGAGTGCACTGCACAGAATATTTTGTGGGCACTGCCGGGGTTTCCCACCTCAAGTGTTATAAAAGGAATGTCAGTAAGAATACAGGTATAAAATGAAAAAAAAAAGGAGGGCTTTACCCTGGAAATATAAACACTGACAGACTGACATGATTATGGACATCTATGAACTAACCAGGACAATGACATGACAAAACCAAATTCCCCTTAAGCAATGAATTAAATCCATTCTGACTTTATAAGTGACTGCTCCTTAGTCAGAAAAACATCTCACCTAGACTACAATTTCACTTTTTTTTTCTCTTTCCAAATTGACATTTTATTTCTTCTTCAGTTCATCTGAAACATTTTAGTGACCCTTAATTTATTTAAGCTTAAATGCATTTATATTTTTAATAGGCTATCCTGTGAGATACTGAAAGACAAAGGGAACAGAAAGAAAAAGGCTGGTTGAAAGTGTCCCTCTGCTTTACAATGAAAACTTTATCAGATTCCTTATTCTTCACACACTGACTTCCCATCTAAATCAATTTGAAATTCTAATAGTTTTGTTTTTAACAGTCTGGTACTCGCCACATAGAAATATGCAAGACAGCTTTTAATTCCTAATGCCTGTTGTATCATCTAGAGTAATAACAGATACATAAAGAGGCAAAGGGAGCTCAGCCAGTGGCTTTGTTGGTGATGAATGAGCCAATGTGTTGTGGGAACTGGCATTTAAATGAGGCAGAACAAACAGGTTTTTTGGTGCACACCTATTCAAGTCCATGGAAATGCCACAATGCTCTGCTGAACGCAGACAAAGCAGCAAACAATTAATATCTCATCTCCAGGTTATCCAGGGTGTATTTTATTTGACTGCATTTACTACCTTGGGACCGTGCTTGGTGAGAATACTGGAATGGAAATAAATGAACTGTGCGAATCAAAAGAATACATCCGAAATAAATTAAATTATTACATTAAATTATAGCCTATTTCATCTCCCAAGCTATGCTAAAACACCTCTGAAATGCTCCCACTGTGTCGACCATGAATAAGTGCTGCAGCACAACTGATCTGCAAGGGTTGCATTAAACTTTTCACAGTACCACTAGAAATATTAATTCTAATGGCATGTGCAGCAGCAAAAGAGTGCCTACTCTGAAAAGTTCAACATTACCACAGATTCATGGAGTTATCTTGTATTCCCACCCAGCTGTGTGCAATCCYGTGTGCCTGAATGGAGGAGTCTGTGTACGGCCAAACACGTGCTCCTGTCCTTCTGGCTTCTATGGGCCACAGTGCCAGAGAGGTAAGAAAACTCTATTTATCATCTTGATAAAGGGCCCAGGCTCAAAATATAAATATACCCATAACATTACCTACCCTCACATGAAATATATCCAGAGACTCTCCTTGTCATAACTACATGTSCTCCCTTGTTGTTATAGTCTGCCATAAATCCACTTTTTCTTGTTCCTGATTGTATTGGGAAGAAGTAAGAACTTATTGGTGATGCCATTAATGATAACTAAATAACTACTCTAAAACTACCTGAGTCAGTGATGTCMTTAATTAGCAACTATTCAATTAAATGAGAAAGCATGGCAGTGCTTTGTTCATTTTGGTACCCTGTGGTGTGTACTATACTGGTTTCAGAGCCAGGTGACAATTTACCTTCAGATGGGGCTCACAGTGTCACCTACTTGACCACCCTAAAGTGCTGTGGATGGGACACTTCTGTAGGACTTCATCAGATCCCTAAAAATGTGATCCAATATTGCTCYGATGGAGCAGGAGCTGATTTTGAATCCCTAACAGTATCCTGGGCTTCTCACTCACTCTGTGCTGCAGAAGGCAAATTAATTAATCCTTTAATSACCCAGTGTCTCATACAAGGAAGAGAACTTAGGGCCCAAGCAGCTGGAGCACCCCTGTGCTCTTTTTTTCCATATGGATTGAAAAATTCTCTTTTTTAATATGGATCTAGTAACTCCTCCTGAATCTGGGAATATAAATGCACCCTTATTACCGAGATAACTTCAACATTTAAAGTTCTTTGCTCTTACTCTCTTTTGTTTCCCACATTCCTAGATTCATGTGGTCCTGATGTATATTTTTGCAAGTGAATGGTTCACACARAAAAATCTAATTGCAAATGGAGCTTGCTGGAAATTTTTTTAATGCTGTTGGRGTGAAGGAGAGAGTGAAAATTATAGACTGTAACTTGATGATCTTGCTCTTGAACACAAAAGGTGATTTTCAACATCTAGGTGATTTGAAATGTCTGCTCTCAAGTGTTCTGGTTTAGACAGAGCTAAAATTTGAAAATAAGTATCCACATTCATGGGATCTGAAATTGATGGCAGGATATGATGGATGGATGCTGAAGGGAAGCAAAGCCCTTCCTTCTGCTTCTTTGAGAAAGGGAGAAGGAACAGCACCAAGGCCAAATGTCCAACMCTGAGCTATATTTCATGGGGAGAAGCCCTTGAGGAGCCCTTTGACAGAGACTTAAAAATCTGACACCACTGGGAATACTCTGACCACTCAAGTATCTAAGAGACCCTTGGGTGCTGGGAATCGTGTCCCACAYTTTTGCCACAAACACAGAACCAGGGTCTCCACCCAGGCAACTCCCAAATCACCCTTTGGGGAGACACCTTCCCAAAAAACACCTCTGTGAGCTGCTCTCCCAACAGAGGCACCTAAATAAGGAGCCAGTGCTTTGGCAGTGCTGATCCCCCAGGTGAGTTTGGTGCTCAGAACATTTCCTTTCCTCTCCCCAGCTGTTTGCATCCCCCCCTGTAAGAATGGTGGTCGCTGTGTCCGGACCAATGTCTGCTCCTGCGCTGAGGGCTACACTGGAAGGAGGTGCCAGAAAAGTGAGTTACATATTTCCCTTTGTTTTCCAACAGTTCTCTGACTCCAAACACCTTTTCTCCTTTTTGTGCATGTTCCACAGAACATTTAGGCTGTATTTGTGCTGTGATCACCTATATTTCCATCAGAGCCCAGAATACACCCAAAATCAACTTGTTAATTAGAATAAGTCAAGTCAAAGTAGGGAGGAGAACATTTGGCTGGAATCCTCTCTAAATATTTCATGCATTCAAAATGAGTAACATTCRTRTTCRGAGATTAATTAATTATTTTGCATGAAAGATTTTTTKGGGGGAAAAAATTAAGGCCAAAGGCCAAGAAGCTGACTAAGATCCTTAAAAATATTAGAAAGTCATAGTTCCAGCTTAATTAAGGTAATTGGTTAACAGCCCTTTATCCTTGAATTTGTTCTTGTCACTGAAAACTCCCTTTTTTTCATGTTACCATCAGCATTAATATTTGATTCTTCGATTCTTCTGGGGAAATAGGTTATTTTGGCACTTTTACAGACTCAATTGCTCAACAATATCTGTCAGCCAGGGGGTTTAGGATATGTATGTGAAAACTTTTTTTTTTTTTTCTTTATTATTTCTTAATCAGTTTGAAATTGGCAAGAGGGGAGCTGTGAAAACAACCATTCTTGGCAGGAAGAATCTGTACATTTCCAGAGCATTTTATGTCTCTCACACACAGAGGAAAAAAAAAAAAAAGCCAGTAAAAAATTCCCTGCAGCAACAAAAGCCCTCTCATTCCCCACACTGCAGCTCTCCCCTCCTTCAGCARAGAGGGTCGTGACGCACAGTGCACAATTGAATAGTCTGTTCTGGCAGGAATGTGCTGGAGGGAGAAAAAAGGAGGAAAAAACCTTATGTTTGGCATCCTGTTTTTGAGGTTAGGGAACATTAGAGAAGTGCTGTTTCCAGCTTTAAACACCCTGCCACATCTCCAGGCAGATCAAAGGGAAGCGTGCTGATGATGATTGCAGTCTAGCAAAGCACTCCTCCAAACTCCACCAACTCACAGCAGGCTCCTCTCCACTTTCCAAAAGTTTCTGAGGTTTTGTTGTCCATCTTGGTATAATCTTTTGCAAAAATGTTTCTTTGAGGTGATGAAAATAATTTTGTTCTGTCTGAGCCAAGCCTTCATTCGACTTCAATAACAGCTCTTTAGTCTGGTTTATTTAGCTTAGTGTTATAAAAACTTGAATAAAAGGCCTGTGAATGTGATGAATGAAGAGAAATATAATTAAGTAGGAAAACACTACTTTTTGCTGATTCTTACTGGCCACTGACTGCTAATTGGTGAAAAATGTTGAGCAATGTTTATTTTTTCTTGCCTAAAATCAAGAGGATATGGGACAAGTATCAAGATCCATCAAAAGAAGTAGTTAATTCAYAAGATTTTGTAACAAGCAGTTTCTCCTAGAGCTGTATGTCTCCTTATTGTTATATAGAATAACTTCTYTCTCCTCTGTCAGAGGTTCCAGATTTTGCAGCTCCTCTGGARCTGAAGCCTGCAGGGCACAGCAGAAATCAGTCTCAGCTGACCTTTCCAAACTTTCCTCCCCACAAAATGCAGAAAACCAGTGCTCCCAGCAGTGGGAGGCTGCTCTCTGTCCCATGAACCCCTCAGAGTTCAAATGCAGAACACATCTCCCCCCTTTTTTGGCATGATTTCATGTCATTTTTCATCAGGCACAGACTAGATTGGGGATTAGATAGAATAGGTGGCACACACTGAAAGGCTAAAGTGTGAACACAGGCACATGTTCCTCGCTCACACACAGACAAATGAAAAAGTGGAGAATAAGTCCCTAACATTAAGAAATCCCTCTTTTTCTTAAATAAAACATGTAAAAACTACATTTAAAAGCTACATGTAAAATCTACCACAATATCCATTTGAAATTCCAAGTTGAGTTGAGTATCACGCAGCTCATTCTGCAGTGTCACTAGCAGTAAACATATCTGCATTTATACATCAATCAGGTTAATTTTGATAATCCTGAGGCCACCTGGAGCTGCAGACAGTGCAGAGGTGAGGCAGCCCCATGGGCTGTGTGCCTGAGTGCTCAGAAATCCAGCTGGGAGATGTTTTGTGCAGGGCTTCTGCTGGCCTTCCTGGGAAGGGTGTGGCAAGAAGGAATCAGGAAAAACCAGTGCATTTCTGATTTACAGAGAGGTTTTTTCTGGATTTGAGCATCTTTTCTGTCAGACTTTAAGGACTCCATGTGAGGTAGCTGAGCCCTGAGTTGCACAGGACACTTCAGCTTGCACAGAGTTGTAAAATCCACACAAAGAGTGAGGAAAAAAARTGCACATATCATGATAGCAAAGCTGTGATCAGATGTGAAGTTTACTGGAAGTTTAACACTGCATCATCTCCCTTTTCCAAATCACCAGGACAATGTCACAGAGACTGCTAAAGGTGAACCTGGGGCCCAAATCACAGCTCAGGGGTGTCCCCTGTWGCTGCCAGGTGACCTTGCTGAGAAATGTACGGGTGGCTTAGCCACAATGATGAATGTGACAATTCTGAGAAAAAAAAAAAATCCCTTTGAAGGATTTTATACTTGTTTTAATTGTTTTTTGCTCTCTGAATATGAAATTGCTGTGTTCTTATGTACTTTTACACTCCTAGTACAGTTTCAAACACTTCTGACAGCAAAACAGCTTTATTATGTACCTATATATACTCAGTCTATAATCTTGGAAATTTGGGGTGGATTATTACCTGACTAATAAAACCTATCAAGATAGAGTGAGTAAACTTAATACTAAGGCCGATAAATTGGCAGTTAATTCAATGTTGTCATTGTTTGATACATTGATATTGTTTCCACTGCTTTTAGACGTTTCTCTTTCCTTCTTAATATCTCACCTGCAGGGACAGAGGAAAAAAAAAAAAAGCTTCTATTTAATTTTGGCAGCTCCAGATTCTCAATTGAAGGAGATAATAAAAACTAAAAGCCACACAACCCATCAAAGAGGTTATTTTTGAACTGAACCCATACAGGCTATTGGTTTGTTTTAAACACACAGAAGCGCGGCTTAGGGTTTTCACTTTCATCCCCGTACAGTTTGGAATTTCTGCCTTCTGATTTTTGCTTTCATCCCTGTACAGTTTGGAATTTCTGCCTTCTGATTTTTGCTTTCATCCCTGTACAGTTTGGAATTTCTAATACTGTCTGCATGACAGCCAAAAACGTGCAGGACACAGTGGTGACAGCTCATCTTTTCTATTCAGGCTCGCTCTCCTTTTTTTCCTGAGTGTGTGGAAAAAGGCATTCAGCCTGAAAGTTTGTGTTTTGTGTCTAAATAAACATCACTCCAAACCCCCAAGAAGTGTAAATCAGGGAGGTGTGAGTGGCTGCCAGCTGCAGTAAGTGCCTGGTGATTATGCAGAGCAGACACCCACAGCCAGGCACAGGAGGCAGAGCTGACAGGGAAATGTGTGCTTGTGCCTCGGCAATCTACAGCCTCATACCCTCACTTGAGAAGGATTGTTTCCAGTGTGATCAGTCTTGTTGAGAGGGAAGAGGCAAATGCTGGCAGCGCCTCAAAATAAAATATGTTTCTGGATCAACTTTGCATCCGACAAACACGCTCGGGCGCTGGAGAAAAACTGTTTGTGCAGTGGTTTGAATTCCCCTTTGAAAAACACAGATTTAACAATCCTGGGGATGTCACTGCTTTTCAGGAGGCTTTAAAGCAGGGCTCTGACTGATATCTACTGCATCCTTACAAAAATTATAAACAAAGACAACACGGTAGGTTTCCTTTATTTACTACGTGTATTTTCATAGGACTGCTCTACAAACAACCTTTAAAAATGAAAGCCCATAAAAGCTGAGTTTTCTTACAAAAAGTTGGAATGAAGAGAAGGGGAGAGGAAGAGGGATCCACGGGACCACACATTTATCCCTTCCTCTGCTGTCTGCTCCTTGTGAACGCATCTCTGAGCGAGAAAAGGCGAGCCACAGCTCCCTCTGGAGCTCATCAGCAAGCAGAGGTCAGGGGAGAGCAGCATCCTCCTCCTGCCTTTCCCAGCACACCGGGCACACCTGGAGACCTCAGCCCCKCTTCTGGCACTACCTCATGGCCAGGCAACACAGCCAGAGACATGGGGTTTGCTCCCCGTGTAAAACAGAGCAAGTCTCTGTGTGCATCTGTTTCATTGTGTTGGGCTCAATCCTGATGGCTTTGTATCACATAAATCATCCCACTGACACTGGGGCCTTGCAGATTGGATCTCAGAGTTAGGAGATAACTATTTSTCCATTTCAGTAATTCCTGCAGCCAGGATTTATGGCCAATTCACAGTGTGCAATATAACTCACAGTCATTCCTCCAGCTCTGCTTGCTCCTCTTCCCTCCTCCTTTCTTTTCCCTTCCTGGTAGCATGAGGACTCTCCTTGCATGAGAGCTGGAGGCAAACTAATTGGAAATGTGAACACTGGGTTTCAAAGGCAGCTTTTTGCTAAGCAATGTCATATTGTGAAAGTCACTGATTTCCCACATTCCAGCCTTGCCATGTAATGTTTCTGTGCATTACTGCCTCGCCAGCTGCATAMGCAGGAAGTTTTACTGCTCAACAAATCAGACTCCCACCGAGTTGTCATCTTGACRCTGTGTGATATATTCTCTGCAATGTCTTCACTGAGTAGCCAGACTGACTTAAGCAATCAAAAACCAGCCAGTTTGCAAGCCAAAGGTCCAGCAAACCCTCCCACACAAACAAGCAGGCAACAAACCATGTATCTCATCCAAATGGATGGAGGAATCATTCACATCAGGCTTGCTTTTCATACAGCAAGGGTGTGCTTAAAAGCAACAAGTGTTTGTCTAAGATTCCTGGACAGCAAATATGCTTGAACAGAGGGTGTTTGGAAGGAAACGAGCAGCTGCTTATAGCAAACAGACCTGTAACTCCCTATTCAAAGCAAGAAAAGCACAAAGGTTTGTGGGCTGGCTTGTCCCCTGGTTGGTKCCCAGTGTGGAGACACAGGAAAAGGAAGCACTGCCCTCAGCTCTTACTTGATTTACCAGTCTGCATAACAGAATAGGTTCATATTAGATGCCATCTTCCTCCCAGGGCAGGAAATACAACAGAAGATGAACAAAAAAAACCAAAAAACCAAAAAAAAAMTCAGGCTACTGCTGTCTTTCCTATTCAGCTGAACAAAACATGATCCGTGCATCTTGCCTGGGGGGAGCAGGGAGAGCTGTGACTTCCCAACAGGAGACAGTGACTTGTATCTGTCACRACCTGGTTTTTGGTGTGCTCTCAGAGCACTGCTCCTCACTGCTCACCCTTACTAAGGATTTGTGACAAAACCATTAGTTGGCCTTTCTTAAAAAGTTAATTTTTTTCATATATATGTAGCTGATGCATTTATTTTAATAGGGGGTTTGAGCRCATGCACCTGTCTAAATTTATTTTTCAGGAAGGGAACAAGAATAAATCTGGCTAAGAACTGAATATATTTCCTAAATAAGCCCAAAAGTGTTATTAATTTTTTYATTCATTCCATAAGCAAAACATTCCCAGACTACAGCATGAATTTTACTAGAGTAGAACATCTAAGTTTTCATATTCTTAACCTGTATCTTAAATGCACTGAAGAAATGGGCCAGATCTGCTGCTGTATGTAAAAGCGTGCCCAAAGCAAAAGAAAAGGGATTCCTGAATTACTGCATCTCTCTTTGCAGTGGCCTTCTGTGTGACAAAAAGTGCTTTTTGCCSACTAATTGATTTAAGAAACATTTTGAGGTTCTATTTTTTTTATTAAAATATTTTTTAATGTCTCTTAAAAAGGAAGCAATGGATCTATCACYCAAAAAGCCCAGAGGACAGATGGTCATGGAGATTAATGTTGTCTGTTTATCCACAAAAAGACACAGGCAAGATAATCCTGTCCAGCACTGATTTCCATGTAAGCTCAAGCTTATTTCTGAGGCAGATAATAACAGGGTGATGAAGAGGTTGGTGCAGTGCCAGTGCAGGCAGCAGTCCTATTCCAAACTTCCTGGCCAGGTCCTCACTTTTTAGCTGGGTTATCAGCCAGACCACTGCACCCTGTGGCTGCTCCCCTTGTCTTCAGACTTGAATCTCCCTTTCCTTTTTGCACAGATGAAAAGGAACCAAACTGCACCAAGCACAGGCAGTGCCTCAGCCCGCTCAGGGCAAGGAGAATGAGCCCAAATGGCCTAAATTGCAGGTCMTCCTCGAGCACAGAGCTGCAAAAACAATCAACAGAGGAGAAACTGTGTGTATGAGCCCTCTCTCACTTCTCATTCAGGCATGACAAGAAAGCAGCTCAGCAGAACAATTTATATGCAGGCTGGAATGGTTCACTGACCTAATAAAACATAGAGGATTCTTCAATGAAGAGAAAATGTTACCAAACTCAAGCCCCTAACAAGTTGGGAATATGACCTGTGCTGAGAGTGTACTTTGCAATTCCCCACATTAATTATACACTAACAGTTGCAAAGCTGAGAATAAAGTAGAGCTATAGGCTTTTTCCAATTAATAGTRCTGCAATCAGACTAAAACCAGTCTGTAAATGAGAAAAAGGATTTACTAATGGTTTCTAAATCTCACAGTTCCTAGCAGAATATTCCCCAAACATCTAAATCTGCACCTACACGTGCTTAYTTTGTTTGTGGTGGTTTCATTCTGCAAGATGCTGAAGTGTTCCAGAGCTATCCCAACATGATACTATTGCCTGYCCAGAGTTTCACCTGACAATAGGCAAAATGAAGATCACGAGACCAAGACAGAGACATGTCAGTCCAAGGGGAGTGGGGAGTCCCCTGCCTGTATTGCAGTGACATTCCCCACTGCTTCCCTGAGGTTTAGGAGTCTTGCCCACCACTCACTCCCAGGCGTAGCCATGATATTTTCTGAAAATCCCTTTGCCAGGATTTCTTTCTCCTGAGAAGCTGAGAAGCCTCAGAGGAAAAGAAAAGCAATGATTATCTGCTGCTGTGGAATGCAACAGGTGCATCTGGGATTGGTCCATGTTGGTTGTTTCTCATTAATGGCCAATCACAGTCTGCTGGCTCAGACACTGAGAGTCRGGAGCTTTTGTTATCATTTCATTCCTCTCCTTTCAAGCTTTCTGAKGAAAGCCTTTCTTCTATTCTTTTAGTATRGTTTTAATATAATAGATATCATAAAATAATAAATCAGCCTTCTGAAACATGGAGTCAACATTCTCATCTCTTCCCTCATCCTGGGACCCCTGCACACCACCACACCAGGGAATCTTTTGGAGGTAGAGATGGGGAGATCAGGATCCTCCTTAGCTGACAGAAGATGTTATCAGCTGCTGAGGGCAACGTGACAGCAAACAGGATTGCAGGGCATCACACACTGACGCTGGCAGTGCAGCCCAGCAGTTTTTCCATATAGTAGTAATTATTTTTCTCATTTTTACTGAACTAATAACTAAATTAGATTTATTTCCTGCTTTAATATCTCTAAAAGGCCCCGTAAGTATATCAGAGTACACATCAGAATGAAGACCCAGACATAATTGGGCAAAGCACTGACATTGCACTGCTATCTATGTGGTTTGCAATTTTTCTGACCATTTTTTTCTTCTGAAATGTGTGCCAGGTCATGCAAACTGACTCTTATTGTTAGAGCTCTGTGGTAAAGTGAATATATTAGAAATGCAAACTGTCACCACAACCATCACAATTACATTTACAGCTCCCTCTGTGTCTTGTAGTAATTTGTTCTCCCGCACTGCATCCCTCAGAGGTTTCTACCAGATTATTTTTTATTATTCAGAAAGGTAATTTATTGAAGAAGTGCTTTGCATCTCTGTCAGAGCTACGTGAAGCGAGAAATAGGGTGAGCAAACCTCAAAATGATTGGTAGCTTGATATGGATARGGATCCAAATTTTCAAGCATTGCACAAAATTTGGAATTTTATTACACGACAAGTATTCTTTCTCCCTAAAATTTAATCTGTGCCTATAATTACTGGCATTCAGTGGATCACACATCTGAGGTTACTCAGATAGAGCTTGCAGAGAAAGTTATTCCTTTATTTACAAACCCAAATCAACACAGATGGGGAATTTCAGATAAAATCAAGCTGTGGGAAAACATATGTGCCTAAAACTCAGCATGGGCAAAACTATTTCCTCACTGCCCTTGGAAGCAGAAAAAAGGGGACTAGAAATTGCTGGTGTCCCGAATCCATAACGTGTTTCTCAGAGCTGTGTGCATCTGGGACCTTCACAGCAGCAGATATATTGGTACATCCATCTCACTAATGATCTGTTGAGCATCAGTTATACCCTCTAAAGGGTGAATGACATTTTTCTACCTCCMCTAGTTTCTGCCAGTAGAATCCAAACAATGGTGTCCTTTGTTAGGAACATCTTTTTTTGGCCAGAACACACTCATTTGGGGATTTTTTTCTTTTATTTCTTATTTTTTATTTTAAAGGATTGAAAATCACTCAGCAAGATCAAATCTTTATTTGGAGCCTAGAAGAATCCACAGAGTTGTTCCCTTTCTGCAGTCAGGATAATGTTTCATCTGAGCAGTGTTGCTCGGGTGCATAATGCACCCAGAGAGATGGAGAGCCTTCCTCCAGTGGATCAATTAAACTGTGCTATTTGGTGAAAYTGCTGGTCTGCCCTTCCAGTTTGTGTCCTGTGAAAGGGATCAGCAAAATCCCTACAGTGCCATCATCACGCCATTCCTGGCACAGAGCTTCTCCACCTTCCTTTTGTTTTATCAACAGCTGATATATTTTACCTACAAACACTTGAAAGGGCTAGAAGTGCCAGCTTTAGCACAAAATCCACTTCTTTCACATTTACTGGCTTCATTTTTGTCCACAGCTCAACTTCTGCCAGCTCTGTTTTCCTGGCMAGAGCAGTCAGTGATATTTTTAAATCCGTCCCATGCTCTGTGTCCATACTGGGTTGTATCTCCCYGGCTACAGCTCTCTGCTTTTGAGAATGTCACACCAAATCAAGGTAACCACTAAGCAGCAAGGAGGAAACAAACATTAAAACAACATGTACCCATAGAAAAAAACCAAACCKGAGGCTGATCAAGCTCCCTGCTCCACAGAAGAGCAATAGAACAAGTTGAAATATTCACTGGACCCACAGAGAAATCATCAGYTCAAAACCAACACCAGCCAGAAATAAAAGCAGTGCCTGTGAATCACCCAGAAATGTCAGCACAGGGATGGTGACTTAAGGGATAAGTTGAAGTATCTACCAGTAGGTGTTCTTTTGGCTGCATTTCTGTGTTCTTTGTCAGCAAGATACAGCCTGATGCATTGCCTTAGCTGGCCCACACAGATGTTACTGCTTGAGGCTATTTTCTCTCTTCCATCCAAAGGCAGGATGTACCCAGAAGCAGGTCAATTTACTCAGCTTCCACAGGAGAAAAAAAAAAAGAGAGAGAGAAAAAAAATAAAAGAAAAGCTATTTTGAAAACTACATCTTCTAATCAGCACTGCAGCCTGATTCACTGTCTCCTCATCAGAGCCTTGGCTCAGGAAGGATACCTGATGTCAGGTAATTTTGATTCAGAAAGAAATAGTCYCTGCAGTCTCATGGCCAGGAAAGGACAAGGATGTTTCAGTTCCTGAAACATTGCAGAAGATCTCTTTCTTCTAAGATTTCAGGGCCGTGGTGTAATATTCCACCTCTTCATTTTTTTTTCCTTTATGAGGGTGGTGATATGTCTTATTTCAGCAAAATTAAAAGCATTTTACTACTTATTATCTCCTCCTAGTGAGAAACAGTGTAATGAGGTCCTTTTGTCTAAAGGTGGCTTAGGTTAAACTAGGAAAGTTTTTGATAATCCACAGAAGCAGCGGAGGCCTGGAGGATATGCCTGGCTGTTTGTAATCTCTGTATCTGGTCAGCAGATGCTGCTGCTTAATGGTGTGACCCTTCATCCAGCAAAGCATGTCCAGTGCTTAACTTGGCCCCCAGTCCCTTCTGGTTTTACATTACAGGGATATTTTGCTTTAATACTGTTTATATTTTAGCAGGAATGTTGCTGCAGATCGATGGGAACAAAGGCAGGCAGTGGAAGCCACTGAAATTGTGGGTGTCCATGGCTGGTGCTGCTCACACCAGGAGAACAGGCTTCACTTCAAACAAAACATTTCAGGTGTTGGGTGGTTTTAGTAATCYACAGAAATATGTATTTTGCTGGCAAATTCCTCTCTTTGGCTGACAAAGCAGAAGGTCTGAATACCTTGGAGATTTTAGGGCTGAAGAGTTTGGTAKGGAGCTTCATGGAGGTTGATAAAAGAGTTTCAAAAAGCACTTCACAGGGTCAAGTGAGCCTAGAGGGGATAAGCCATAAAAAGGGTCACAGGAAATTTTAAGTGATTGTAAGGTCAAAACACATTAAAGCCATCAAAGAGAAATAGCTGCTGCATGAAACAGAAAACTCAGCAAGCTGTGAATGCCTTTCAGTGTGTGGGAGGAGTGTGCMTGTTTTATGTGATGCTCTGTGCAACACCTGTGTTTCATCTTTACACCTGCAGCTGCTTGTTACCTTATCAAAACCACCCCTCTTCTGAAATACAGCACAGAACCAACTGCTCCTTCAACCTGCATCATCACTTTCAGCAAGGCTTGCCCCATCTAACCCACAGTTCAGGCAAGCAGAGGATCATGGAAGTGGTTCTGAGCTGTAAATGGTGGCCTTACAGAATTGTGGCACGTTACAGGCTTGAGAAACACCACATAAATATGTTTATACCCATGGCATTAGACTAGTTCCCAAGAGAGATAGAAAGCTTATCAAACCCTGCAGCCTCTAGGTCAATATGCCAGGGCTTTCTTAAGAGGAGGGCAAAAAAAAATAAATAAGTCTTTTCAAAGTCACATCAGTACCTGGGAGGATTGCAATAATTTGATTTGCTCTCCTAGTGTCTGATAATTTATTTAGTTTTCCTGTGAGAGGCTCTAGCATTTTTGTTTGCTATTTTGAAATTGGAACTCCTCCACAGAGGCCAAGGAGTGGGACCAGRAAGGATCCAAACTAGTTATCATTAACAAATGTTGAAGTCTGCCTGATGGGTATTGAGATGGAGTTGTRCTTAAGAAAGTTAAAGAAAGGGAGRACAAGGTGGAGGTGTCAGGAAGGAAAAGGGGAGAGATAACACTGCATTCATTTACCTAAAGGTGCTTGTGAATTCCTTGGCAAAAAGAGAGTTTGTTCCCCAGAGGGCAGGCAGGCAGAAGTGCTCCTCCAGTTCAGAACAGGTTTGGTACTGACCTGAACACTCAGTTCACTTTGAATTGAACTCCTTTGGATTTATCACTGGAGTCAGAGATGCCATAAGTGATGAAGGCAGTTTATGCTATATTTTCATAGCTACTTGGTCATTTGTAAGGCAACTGAACAAAAAAAAAGGGAGAAATGGAAAGCTGAATGTCAGCTTGAACTTATGTGTTTTATTCAGATCAAGACTGGACYTCACTGTTGCTGAAACCATTGCAAATTAGTAATTTGACTCCCTGCAGCTGAGTCTGCTGTCAGTACAAAGAAAATAACCAAAAAACAACAGGAATGAGATTCTTTKTGTAAGGTTAAAAATATACAGAAAATGTAAGCAACAAAGGAAAGAAGAAAAGGTGAAATATCCATATGAACAAGTGCTACTGTCCTCATTACCTTTTCTTGATTTTACTTTCTAAGAGGTGGTAGGAAGATATTGTCCAAGTTTCAGACTATCTCAAAACAAAATCTATAGCTTTTCAACTGGTTTTAGGTTAGTGCTGGGGACATTATGGTCCACAAATATCAAAAAGCACAAAGTGATTTTAAATCTAGAACCAAACTTCATGGTTTGGGCTGATCTTTTCTAAATTTTGAATGTCTGAGCTGTTTTATAATTGAAATATGAATCGATCCAAGATTTTGGATCAAAAATCTCTTACTGGAGATGTGAGATCAAAGGGGAGAGAAAAAGGAAGAGGGAAAATAAGAGACTAAATGATTTCAGAGTTATGGAGGCCATGACCCATTGAACTCATGCAGGTTTGAACCTGTGGCTGCCGCATTTTTTAACAGCTCAGCAAGAACTGTGGATCCCTGTTAGCCTGAGTAAGCAGAGGCCAAGATTGCAGCATGGATCAGGAGAGGTGGAGAAGGAAGGAAATGGAGGATGACAGTTTGAGGGCTGGGGTCCAAGCAGCCCCTATAATCATGGCCATGCCTSCCCTGCCTCAGGGCAGGTCAGGATGCTGAGGGATCCAGGAGCCTTGGCACAGAACGAAATGCAAATGCAGCAGCCAAGCAAGAGCRGCTCCAAAAGCTGCCAGTGCAGCAGCATCTGGGCTGAAGGGAGAGACCAGCACACAAAGTGCCACAAAAGCAATATTTCACTACATCACAGCAATAATTAGGCAACCTAAATCTACCTACTTAAAAATGCCTGATCATCCCTGGGAGAGGAACAAAAGGTTATTCTCCCATCAAATAAAAGTGGCTGCATTTTTACATGCTGTCTTTTAGTAATCACCCCTATTTTGAGGCTCTGTCAGGCTTTTCACCTCCCACAGCAGAGGTCTGAGSGGGGACTGTGGTCGTGCAGAGTCCTGGATGCAGTGACAGCTCAGCAGTCAGGACTGCTGCAGCATCAACACTCGCTGATGTGCACAAAGGCAGCGCAGCCTGGGGGCTGATGGAGGCACTGCTGCCTTTTAGCTGCTCTGCTGAGAGGAGCTGGGTGTCCCACAGCCTCCCATCCCTGCAGGCAGGGAGGCACAACACCGATTACCACGGGTGGGAAGGGGTCACTGGCAGCCCCGCTGTGCATACAAAGCTTTGGACATGGCAGGAGCCCTTGGGCACAAATGTGTTCTCACACCTTCACTGCCAAACTCCTCCTGCCTTGGCTCTCCTGGCCCAGTGCAGCCACTTGCTGTGTGACACAGCTTTTTGTACTCCACCCAATTATCCAGTGCCTCCTTCCATGTACAATGCAAATCTTTCCCACTCCCACCATACTGGCACTGCCATGTTTCTGAATTACCCAGCCTCTGGTGGGTTCTTCTACACTTACCTTAACAGGCAAGGGGAGACAGGACAGCAGGAATTTGGGTACCTGCCTATGGCACCTCCCTGCATCAAAGCAGGCTGTGTGACTTCCCAGAAATTTGAGATTTTAATGTTAAATGTTCTAAAACAACATTGATAAGTACAGCTTACTCAAAGACACAAAAACTAGCTAYTCCATTTTTTCATGAAGTCAACAAAAACCACATCTGGCTTCCTGTGTTTGAAAGAGCAACTCAGCTCTCACATCTTATTTTACAAAAGAATAGAGTAAAAAGGTAAGTATTTTAACAAGTAATGGTTCAAAAGGGCAATAGAGGAATAGAACTTTAGGATTTATGCTTGGTTGAATGCAAAATCACACCCAGAATTGTGYGAAAACAATCCATCCTCATCAAAGTTTTTCTTATCCAAATGAGAATAGGAAGGAGGAATTTTCCCATATGGAAGTGAACAATCTCTAACTATCTTTGGCCTGTCCACTKGCTTTTCTGAGAATCTTTGTAATCAGCCTCTCTACTCTGGTGAGGCAGCTCTTACCAGAGCTTCAGCCAAAGATTTTCCACATGACACAGCATTTCCCATGAGGATTTCTGGCACCTGTCAAGCCTCTGCGTTTCAGATTCTCAATTCCAAACCACTTTTCTGTTTCTTGTTTTTAATTTCAAGCCAACTAACCTCCTGCAAGGAAGCAAGTGAGCCTCCACTAAAGTCTTCCCTCATTTCCCAGCCCCACATTCCTCCTTTGTTTGCTCCTGCAGGTGTCTGTGAGCCCACRTGCATGAATGGGGGGAGATGTGTCCACCCCAACGTCTGTGACTGCCCGTCTGGCTGGAGGGGAAAGCACTGCAGCAAACGTAAGCACCTCTGCTCCCATCAAAGTTTATATTCATTAGCCCAGCCAACAGCAATTTGCAATCATCTAATATTAAAAACCAGCACAGAATCTGTTTTGCTACTTCAGCAGTCTGAAGAAATAACAGTTTTAAGTACAGGTACTACAAAATGCTGTAAGCACTTGATGCTTGCAGAGGAGAAAAAGCTGTGTGGGGAAACCCTGGTTCTGCTTCATGCAGCTCTGTTATACATCTTGTTATGGAAATTCATTTTTACAGTATTAAACTTGAAGCATTGATTTTATGTTTTAACAGCTTCACATATTTTGTTATATTCTGCAGAGAAATGTCATGTATTTCAAAGTACAGGACTATCTAAAGCCTGCTATAAAGCTTTCCAAACTGATGTACTCTCAAGGTCATCRGTGCATAATTTGGAGAATGACGTGTTCTTACTCTGTAACTCTGACTACAGTTACATAAAAATGTAATTAAAAAAAAAACTTCTCACCCTAAAATATTTTCAAGGAATATTTTTCCTTACATGGCTATTCATTACCATGAAGTTGACAGATAAACTGAATAAATTTATAATCAAGATGACATACTGTATGTAAACCAGATTAAAATATTGGCTTTTTACCCTTTGGGTCCTGCTAGTAAATATGATTTCAGAACTAGTGGCTTGAATTTATAATATTAATAATTTATTCAGAAATGCTGAAGGAAGGAAGTGTCACTCATACATATACAACAGATCATGCACTCTTTCAGGATCTCTGAACAAAAAATATATGCAATAAACATATCAAACTTTTCTATGAAAATATTTGGTTTTTGCATGGAATATGTAACACATGAATGTATGATAGAGAGATTATTTTTAGCTGATGATGAGCTAAGCATTAAAAATGCCAAGTCTCACAGTAGACAGTTATCAGAGATAAATTTCTTAAGAAAAAAATATCAAAGAATCCTGATCATCATACTGATGATGTGATGAGCAGAACACACCCATTCCTTTGGAAGTCAGCTGTTGTGAGCAGGCTTAAAAAAATAAATTTCTTAAAGAACAAAGAGGAGGTTTGTTGCATAAAAAAAGTTAAGCCTGTTTATTGCAAAACCGAACAACTGGAAGCAAAGCCCCTGGATAAGGCAGAGACTTGTATCAACAACTTAGTAACTATAATTATAATACAGGGGTGTTTCCAAGGAAACTGGCTCCAAGGAAAGATGTGGGTGTCCAGCACCTCAGGCCTTTTAAAGTCTCTCCCCTCAGCTGATTGGAGCGCTCGGGATCTGTGCTGTGACAGGTCCGTTCTTTCTGTCTTTAACTGGTTTATGGCTTGGATGGTTCTCAACCAGTCATTTTGGTATTTTCACTTCTCATTGGTTGATCTTTCCTCCAATCTTGGCTCRAGCTGAGGTTGTGCTCCATGAGGGAATGTTTCTAGAAAGTTCCTTGTCATTTTACAATGATTGCCACTTTATCCTTTCCCTGGTTCCACTCCCCCTCCGTAAATACACAACAGTATTAGTTTCTCATGCAACCAATTACAATCAGTTACTTGCATTAACAAAYATTTAACTTTACATACACACTTCTCAGTTTAATTAACTACTTTATCCCAAAAAGTTCAAATTTTAGTTCATTCRTGACATGGGCCACATGGAATAAAGCCTAGCAGGTCATCTCTCAGCCAGCTCTTGGGGACACAGACCCATCCCATCCACGCTCTCACTTGCTCCATGTCCCTTCCCAGCTGTTTGCCTGCAGAGGTGTCTCCATGGAGGGGAGTGTGTGGGTCCCAACGTCTGCCAGTGCTCCGCAGGATGGGTGGGAACGCTCTGCCAGACCCGTGAGTGCTCCTCGTTCCTGCAGCTCTGTGACCACCTCAGCTTTTTACACATTGCATTTTCTCCTCTGTGTGTGTATTCTGTCAGGTTTGGGCCTGAACTCAGTCATCTTAAAGGTCTTTTCCAACTTAAAGGATTCCATGATTCTATTACATGTAAAAGTCAACCTTAAAGGTCTTTTCCAACTTAAAGGATTCCATGATTCTATTACGTGTAAAAGTCAACCTTAAAGGTCTTTTCCAACCTAAGATTCCATGATTCTATTACGTGTAAAAGTCAACCCTAACATGATTAGCACCTGAATTCTTTCTCTGATTTGTCAGAACTGTCCTATGCTGCCAGTAAAACTGGTTCTTTCAAAGACATTTGTAGACTCAATATAAGAGGCCTGACTCATCTTTTTTCTCACATGGATGCTGACATCAACCTGCCAGACAAAATAAGTACTTTTCAAATTAAATMATTTGAAATACAAGGTAAAAAGGACAGGTCAAGGAGAAAAGGAAATAGAATGCCCATTCTCTATTCCCGAGTGGTATTAAGCACAGAAATTCTGTGTGTCTGCTAACCTTAGAGCCTGACCCTGTAAATTCTGCTTGTTCAGACTGACCAAGGTGGCTGGAAGTATTTCCATTTGGGGCGGTTGGAAGACCAGGAATGGGAAGAGATCTGTTATTGCCAATTACATCCAGGGTCACTTTAGTTTGTGGCTGCCATTAGCTTTACAGCAAAAGGGTATGAGGAAAATATCAAGGCATTATCCCCTGTAAAGGGCATTATCTCCTTTATCTTCCTTTCCCTCACACTCACAGAGCATAATTACTTATGGAAATCTTCTGTCAGCTAACTCCCAATGGCTGTGTAATTGTTTCTTTGTGCCAGCTGTCTTCTAGTTCAAACATGGGAATGTTTAAAGTTATTGATGGCATATTCTTGACTCAGTTTATAAAATAAATAAACAAATCGTGCTTGCTCCTGTGAAAGGCAAGTAGGACTAGCATTAACAATTTCTGCTGTCCTATGCAGGCACACAAGCCAGGTAATTTTTTATAGATTTATCTAACCTCTGAAACTTTGCTCCAAATCCCTTCATCTGCTASTCATTCTGATTTTACTACTTCTTCCCATAGTGGGAGGTTAAATCTTTTTTTTTTTTTTTTTGTCCAAAAGGGTCTGGCTGAAACTCCCAGGTCCCACAGCAACTCCAAATTTCTGCTTTTTTAAAGAAAAGGAGAGAAGACTTTTGTCAGAGAGCAGATGGTGAGGTCTTACAATGCTGCTCCAGGGTATTCACAGCGAGGCAGGGGCGAAGCAGGGGAGCAGGAAAACCTTCATCCTCACAGATGTTAGKTATGGAAGTGTAACCCTGAAAGTAAGTCATGTTTCATGTTTAATGGGAGGCTATTCCCTCAAACCCTGKACTCAATGGAACAAATGTATTTATCTGTCTAAACACGAGAAGCCTCCTGACTGCCTCCCTTGCTCGCCTCCTCCTCAGCTCTGGCAGAGGCTGCAGCAGCACAGAGGGCTGGGACCAACCCCTGGCTGCTGTTTGTGCTGCTCTTGTACTGCTTTGGCCTCTGTCCCATCTCCCAGCAGCACAGGGACAGTGGGCCAAACCCACAGGCTCTGCCAAGGAGCTCTTTGGTTACCACCCCACTCCCCTGTGCAAAACTGCTTTGTCACATTTAAGCTCCTGAGGTTTCCCTGAGTTCAGCACCCCTGCCTTGCTTGGATGTGCATTCCCAGATTCTGTGTTCCACTGTAAYATCAGCAAGGCTGAATTCAACCTAGATTTGCACCACTTTAATCACAGACTTTGGCTATTAAACTCAACAGCAGAGCAAAATGTTCACATTGTAAGATAAAAAAGTAGTAGCTGCCACATATTTTTTGCTATATGAAAATATTATTTCATATGTATTCTGTGATATTGAATTAAATCAAAACTACATATATTTGAATATTTKATTCATACTATGTATTATTTCTATGTTTTTAAATTATTGATCTCAATAGTTTCCATTTTGTTAATCTCAATAATTTCCATTTCAGAATGCAAATATTCCATCTCACTCTACAAGKAACAATTCAGAGGATAGGTGTTTTCAACAACCACTCTGTAATCCAGAATCCATTAGGGCAGGATTTTTTCTGGGGTTTTTCAAGGGTAGGAGATGGTTAGATAATCCCAGCTTCAATCTTTGTTTTCAGCTTGTGAATTCATGTGTGTGTCCTCATCAGGATGGTGGTGATGGAAATGCAGACAGAGGTTTCATCTACACACTGAACCTCATTTTTTCCTCCCTGACTTCCTAACACATTGAGGAGGGTGACTGAACCACAGAACACACAGAGACTTCCATGACTATTTTCGGGACATTTCCCAGGTTGTTGCAGTCCCTTATACTGAGATAGCCAGAGCAGCTTCTTAAGCCAACAAAAGRAACAATGGACAAATACTAAGAAATCATCTTGGACATCTACTTTTAGATTTATCTTTCATGAGAGTCCCAGATCRCCTCCATCTGCTCGGTTTCTAACTCACATAGGCCTGAGCCCACATGGACCATTCAAGAAGATGTTTGGAGGCAGCAGCTGCCACAATAATTCCTCTCTGAACACTTTCTTCCTTCAGCCTTCTACTAARCCAAAAAAGGCAAAACATTCTCTACTTTTAGTTCTCTAATAGTTTAACTATTTACAACCTCCTACTGATGTCTCRGTGTTTCTTGTCACATTTCACCAGGAACAAAGCCATAGATCTCTACCACAAGTGATAACTCAAAAGGCTTCAACCCTTCAGCAGACAAACCCACAGACAGTATCCTAGAGCAGATTTTCCATTCTACTGCAATGAAGATTGGCAATGTCTAAGGCAGAATAATTTTATGTCTAAAATAATTTGAAAATGCCTCAGAGAGCTAGAATGGGCTGTAACATCAGAGGTAAGAAGGAGCTTATAACTAATTTGGAGCAGCTCTGCTACATTTTGGAGATGCAACCACACAGGCAAAAACTCTGTCTCTTTTGCAACGATGCACAATGAAATTGCATGTCCATGTCATGCAGTGAATTATGATTTCTTAATGCTAAAATCAGTCAAACTCCCAATGACATTGCAGAGACATCTGTGCAGGAAAGTTTATTTACAGTTTCACAGGTCCCTGGCTGCAACTAGAGAACTTGGCAAGAGCAAAAGAGACTTTCAGTAGACATTGATAATGGATAAAACACAATAGTCCTCCTTTATCAGACTGTAAATAAAGAGGTCAGTCAAAAGAGTAGTTTTCTTCCTCACTCATCTGTAACTGAACAGAATGGCTTCTGAAAGAGAATCGATAAAATAGGTCATTTGTCCCAACAAATAAGGTGTATGGGGGAATACACACGTTAGCCTTGATAAATACCTGTGACTTTGAGTACCATAGTTTAAGGAATAATGGTCAATTTTCAGACTGTACTGCAA
The DNA here is from genome assembly GCA_014549065.1 of Cardinalis cardinalis. Lineage (NCBI taxonomy): Eukaryota > Metazoa > Chordata > Aves > Passeriformes > Cardinalidae > Cardinalis > Cardinalis cardinalis. The sequence continues at coordinate 2,371,604 of JACDOX010000036.1, forward strand.
AYGTAGGGAAACAACCTTTTGAAAGAACAGGTTAAAAAAAGTAATTTGAAATATTCAACGTGTCTCARCTATGGAAAAGTGCAGCTTTATAAGGGAGGGTTCTTCCATTAGAAGCTTTTTTGTCTGACTCTTTTTTTAGCTTCCATGGCTGCAAAAATATCCAAAAACTTGCCTTTCTGAAAAGAAAGAAACAGTATCCCAGGGTCACCATGTTTTCCTATCAGTGATTTCATTCCTATTCCATTATAGACACCAGTTTAAAGATCCATCCCTGTGGCTTCCCCTTGCCTCCTGTGCTGGTAACTCACATCTCTCTTTTTCTTGGGCTCAGAAGGAAACATKGGGCCAAAGAAATGAACCTCTGATAGCAGAACCTGATCACCCTGACAGATACACCCAAAACACAGCTCAGTAAAGTCAGAAGGCTTCTGGCCAGGGGTRCAGGTCTGCTGTTCAAGGCTCTGAATGCAGGATCAAGGTATAATTCTAACAATTAATTATAAAGTATAAGAAGGTTATAGTTGTGAAGGATGTTCATCATTAAAATTCATGCTGCTGTCTTCTGTTCTAATATTATTGAACCCATACTGGCTCCTCATTGCCCTTCAGAATAACTTCTCTTTATTTGCATGTTATAAGTGTCAAGCTTATGGCCTTATAATTTCCTCAATATTCTTCCCATTCTCTCTCTCTGCCTTGAACAACATCCTAGGCAGGATTTCCTCAAGCTTTCCTCTGTAACCCTTCCAAACCTTAAAAAAAGCAAATAATTTTGAAAAGAATGCTATTCGCATGCAAATTACAGCTCTGTTCTTTTAACACGCAGGGATAAAACTCTTTCTGTAATTGGCATTTATTGATTATAATTTTAACATAAGCTTAGCCTGTTAAATGACTTTGCTGAATCTGTACAGGATAATGCATACATAGCTGGTGTCATTTTTAGTGTTTAGTGGCTTAGCATCCCTTGTAAATACATTTATGAAATATTCATTTGAACTTCAGCTCTGTTATTATCCTCTGTGATGTCAATTCCAATTTTCCTCCAAAATGTTTTTAACTTTTCTCCTAACTGAGCTCTTGTTTTTCTGAGCATTTCAGAAAGAAGCTGGGGGATGAAAAGGGAGAGATAGACAGAAGGAAAAGGATGAAAAAAGGAGGAAATATTTTCCATTTTTAAGATTTATTTTCCCACACTGAGAATCAGGGAAACCACAGACAGAAAACAAAATCCTAGTACCTCATCTAATGCCCATGTGTACCAGAACACCCCCAAATGCTACAGGGATCTGCAGAAAATCCACTTCTCYTTGCACTACCTGTTCCTGTTTTATCTGCTACCAAGATGAAAGGAAAGTCAGCTTCCATTTTTCTCCAGCCCATATTCACATCAAACAAATAATAGAAATATACACAATTCTTCCTCTAATAATGTTAACACACAGAGGTATCTCTCTTCCTGCTCACCATACAGTGGAACAAAACTGGCTGGGGCACAAGGAGCCTTTTCTGCTGACAATGCAACMCCTGTTGGGAAATGGTTCTGTTCCAGTGAGCCAAACTCTAATTTTCCAACTGTAATTATGTCCTTCCAAGGTTCCTGGAGGAGCTGGAGTAGCACTCCAGAGATGACAAGCTCCCTTTTCTAGCCTGAGTGTGATTTCATTCCTCCTCTGYCCCCTCCACACCCAGAATCCAAACCTGCCCCCTGCCCTCTCAGAAAAAGGAGAAATTCTGAGCTTTGCAGTTCACTACTCTGTATCTTAAGGAGATTTTTGCAACAGACACCCAAGAAGACCAAGTTTCCTCCTTAAAATTTGTTTCAAGAAAACTGCACTTTTGCCTTTTCAAAGAAGCAGGAATACATCARCAAGCTCATAGACCAGGAAGGCAAGTTCCCAGCTCCAGGTCACTGGAGTGCTACAGCACACAGCCTCTGGCACAGCTGGYTTTTCCCAAAGGAGCCCCTGCAGGTCACAGCACATGCAGGGCTGTGTGTGTTCTTATTCTGGACATGCTCTGGGGCAGTGCTSTTGACACAGCATGAGCTCTCTCTACCTGATCATAAAAACATTCTTTTGCCAAGCTGGTTACAGACTCTCATCTTTAAGATGTGTAGAGTGGCAGCAAGCCTGGTTCTTTTCATCTCTGCCCCATAGCTGTGAAGTTTGTTAGAGATATTTAGATATTAATATTCCTCACTCTGTCAAAACAGCAGCCTCCTCACTGGCATAATAACCTGGCAGTTTTAGACCTGACAATACAAATTCCAGGTCATTCCACAATGCCAAGGTCATTATAATTATTATAACTCTGAGAATCACTTTTGGATGCCTTAGGATCCCACAGTTTGTTTCTTAAAGAAGTTTGCCCTGGTCTGTCTCTGAGACTTCAGATCTCAACACAAAGACTTTGCACAAACTTAAATCCATGTCAGAATCAGAACCTAAGTGCAACAAATTGAAATTGTCAAATTTGATCCTTCAGCCCCTTAATATTTTTAAGCTGATCTTCTGTAGGGAAAAGGAAAAAATCTCATAGGAATACAACAAATTCATTTAAATCTGATGGAACATCCTGCTCCATCGTGAAGGAGATTGGTCACAGACATATGTCTACTTTATCTTCAGTTCTTAATGGGGCATGGTTGGCAGCTTCCTGTACTCCTGTGCCACACAAGAAAATGTAAGGAACCACTTGTTGAGTCACATCTGACCAGTTTTCAAGGCATTTAGTTTGACTGCCTGAAACTAGGATACAATATTCTGGCAATATTTATAGAAGGTTTAGCTCATGAGATCTAATTAAAATACTGTGATGTGTGTTCCTCTTGAATTGGTGCCCTCTGAATTGGCTGTTCTTTTTCCTCTATGCCAAAACAATGTCATAACAATGTAAATTGCTAATGAGGATGAAAAACTAGCTGAAATTTGACTAATTGCTTTTTTCTCTCTTAAAAAATAATAGAACACTGATTCTTTTATTAACAGAATATCTTCAAATTGATGGGCCTTTATAAATGCAGTGGTGCTCTAGATAAAASATTTCTTTTTTTTTTCCTTGGGATAAGTAGTTCATTAACTCTCTATGACCATGAAATCACATGTTCTCATTTGGTTTCCAGAGGTGTGAAGTTCACCAAATTCTCCCATTTATTTATTTAGTGTGATAGAMTCACCTTTGGGAGTACATATTTTAACATATTCTTTCATCTCAGCTTAAGGTCAGCTCTTTTAACAGCTGTAATTTATTTTAATTGGAACAAAAGAAAATCAATTTTGGCACAAATCTTGCCCAACCATCAATGCCCAGAATGTTTCCTGGTTTTCAAACCTAGGCCTTGTACTGATCCATTTCCAGCTGAGCCAAGGTCACTATTTTGTCAGTCTTCTCTTTCTGCCATAAATGGGAAAAAAAGGAAAAACTGAAAATTGTAAACATGAGACACAGAGGCATGAGAAGCCTATGACAAACCATCTTTAATTTTCAATATTTCTAAATATTCACATGCTTATTATGAGACTTAGAATAAGTGCATTTCTAAAGAATTTTGTTTCTCATTTGTGGCACTTTGTGAGCAAAATTCAATTTGGGAGCAGATGCATCAGACCAAATGTCTGTGCTTGCACAAGTGGCTGTGCTGGGTCAGTGTGTGAGAAGAAGGCAAGGCCCAAAGCCACTGATCCTTGTGGTAACAACAAAAATAACCAGATGTAACTGAAAGAGTTTACAGGAAAATGAATAAAGCCTTGTTAACCCTATGGAAGATGTAAATGAAGTTATAGAGTATTCGAAAGGAAGTTGAATGACTTCTCAGCTGCAAACTAGGCATTAAAGTTCTAGGTTAATTTTTCCTCCTTTTCTATGCCTTGCCCTCAGTCAGACCTGTCTGACTACCAGAATGGTTTGCAAGGCTGTTGCACATTAGCAGCTGGGCCTGACCTGGCCACCACAGCAGTGGGGTTTTTCAGCCACAGTCATTGCCCAARCCACAAACACAGTTCCTGTCAGATGTCCTGGCTGGCCAATCTCTCACTCTCAAACAGGAGGCTGCCCCATCATTTACCTGAACTGGAAGGCCAGAGGCAAAAATCAATGTATTTTCATTTCAATTACATAACATATTAAGAGAAAGCATGAAACTCTATTCAAATAGTCACTTAATTTTGTTAATGATAATTAGAATTTAATATCACAATTAAACTCCTGTATAGATTTTTTTAACAAGTACATTCTCCTCATAAACTACAGCTCCTACATCAATACTGAAATCATCTGATGTGGATAATATGAATAAGTGATGTAATTTTCTATACATAAAAAAAACCTATTTAACAGGTTGGCCATAGCCTAGGAGAGTAAGGTGCACATTTTCTCAAATAATTACCAGAAGAAGTCTAAATGAAGGCAGGGATATTCCAAGATAATATTCTCTGCAGTCGCTTCCATTTAGGAGACTTCCCTTGCTAGGTCAAGAGTTGACCTTTTGGATCTATCAGACCAAGATTAGCATGACTGCTTTAAAGAATTTTTCTAGTTGTGAATGTGCAAAGTATGATATTTGTCATTTCACAAATCAAGTGGAAGTCTATTACACTTAGAAGAAAATATTAAATAATAATAATAAAAAAAAAAAATCAAGCTTCCTTTTCCACATGAATAAACCATTACACACTAAATCAGTCCTGACAGAAAAAGAAAGTAGGAAAAGACTTTGCAAATTATTTATGTCCAAAATGCCAAGTCACCAGTGACACATGCAAACAYACAAGTCTCTGTAGCAGTGATTCCTCTCACAGTTTTTAACACTGTTTAAAGAACCCTTCACTTTCAGAGCTTATTCTGCAGAAATCCTGATTGGGCACTCTGATATGGACATGGATTGCTTTGATGTGAAGAAGGAAATGTTCTGAATAAAAGGGGCTTAGGTTTCCTTCAATCTGTGAGCCTTGCTGAAAGCTAAATTCASTTGGTAATTAAAATTATGGATTTCATGGTGTCTGATATAAATTACAAGGCTTATGTTACATGAAAGCAAATGAGCTACTCCTMCAAAAACTCAAAACTATGAGGGATGTGGGAATGAAAAGGTAACTTACTAGCATGGATTATAGTAAACTGTACACATACACATATTTCTGTAAAAACTTGGGATGATAAGCCTCCCAAAAGTTCATTTATCAGACTGGATTGAGTACAATGAACAGTCTGTGTAAGCTTTAATCAACTTATCCAAGCCTGCCAGTCATGGAAACCTCACATTTATCAGAGTCATTGTTCAAGTATTTAACTACGTTATTAGAGCACAGTTTTGACTTTCCTAACTCTGAACATCAAATCTGCTGTAAAATTGATATTGCTTGGTACCATCTTGGTGATCATAGGGAAACTTTGCTCAGGTGTCTCAGTGGCAGCATTTCCATGGCTGAAGGAAACCCTAATCTCTGCTGCCTGATTTTGTCCCATTTTCCTGAGCCAAACCAGCCAAATTGCCACCCCTGTTCTCTGTCCAAACTCCCCATGTTTCCCCACGTCCTTCCTGGTGGGCTGTGGCTGGGTCCAGCCCCCAGCAGCTGCCTCCCCAATGGCTCCTGGCTCTGATTAATACATTTGAACAAACAGATTTACATTCTTCTGCCACAGCCCTGCACAAGTCCTGTCTTTCCCACAGCCCTGACACCTTATCACTTATTTCCCTTYCCATTTGGCATGGGTGCAGCTGACTTTTCCTCTGAAAGCACCAACTTTATCCTCTTTGCTTAATTTTGTCTTATGGATTTCAAGCTCTTTCACCCATTCATCAAAAAGATTTTTAATTCTAAGCCTGCTTGCACTGCCTCTGAGTGTGACATTGTTCAAGAATGTGACATCTCATTGCCTGGGACATTAAAGAAAGTGGCGAATAGCAGAAAAATCAGGAGCTACAGACTATTGATAAAATTACTCCTTGATAAAGTTTTCTCAAACAGGCCTTGCTCCTTAGTGATTTATTATGAATCATACTTACTGTTATGACTGAGTCATATCAGAAGTCTCCCTGAAGTGAAAAACATCTGTTCTTGTGGGCAGACTGACTTCCTCCCTCACTAAGCTTGAGGAGCTTATAAATTGATTGTTTAAAAATTTATGTTAGCATCTCCCCAGATACCAACTTAGTCTGAATCTTTGGCTGTCATTGCCTTGCTTTTTTTCTTATTTTTTTTCTCATCTAAAGACATGTACTGTGTCTGTTGGGACTATTTATACCCTTTGGGAGTTCTCAAAGCAAATCACTGCTGGTTTAGAAACTACATCTTTAAATATGCTGGGGTAACTCTGAGGATCTCTTGACCTGCAAAAGCTGCTTCATGTAAAGACCCTCTTGTTTGCTGAGATGTTCCATATGGGGAGCTAATACTCAGCAGACAGCATGCCATAAATGCAAATCCCAGTTATTGCCCAGCCATTTAGCCTTGTAAACAGACCTTAAATCAGAYTTTCCTGAATCTACATACTCAGTTCCTTCCCTGTTCTCCCTTGCATTCATGTTGCCTTGCTAATTCTGAGCATGTCAAGCCTTTTTTCACATTTAACCTTTCTGTGGAGAGTGAAGAAGAGGCATTGAGCACATCAGCCTTGCCTGTGTCACCTGCAACCTCCTCTCYTCCCTGCTGGTTTTACCACTGCATTTTGCTATGGGAGTTAAAACTCAGGCTTTGCTCTGTTTCTGTTATAAATCTTCAAATAATGGGAACAATACAGTAGCAGTGACATGTAAAATTTCTCCAAGAACCCTGGATTAAATTGGAGAGGAGCAGCCTCTTCCCTCCCTTTGGCAGCAGCTGACCAGGGATGCTCCAGGTGACTGCACCTGAACTTAGCTGGGGAAAAGAATGCAAGGCAATTGCTTCTTCTCCAATTTAGGATACTGATTTCCTCCTTTAAACTTAATTTTTGGTCTTTAACTTATTCTCAGAAAATTAGAGTGTAATATTCATTTTCAGCATTTATTTTTCAGAGTACAGACTGAAAACACTAAGGAAATAGAATCATGGACTCACAGAATGGTTCARCTTGGAAGGGACCTTAAAGATCACCYAGTTCCATCCTCCCTCTCCTTTATTTTTCTTTCYTTTGCACCAAGAATCTGCAGGGCAAGAATTATTTACTGTGGAAATACTGAAAATGTCACAAATCAAATCAAATTGTCTGATGTGAATAGAAGCAGAGAGCTGGGGAAAAAAAAATAAAAAGGCCTCACTGAAGAACACTCTTTTTTTTTTTCCCACAAAGTAAATAGTGCCTGGAGTCTGGTTTTGCCAGTATATTTGGWAAAGCTGGATAGCCCATATTTGTTTAATCAAGTTATTCCCCATTCTCTGCTGTAATCTTTAGCATTGTTCCCATTCATGCAGTTAAGATTCCTGGAGGAACAATATACATTTCCCTAAATTATTCTTCATCTACATCCTATTTCTCACATTTATATTGCCAATTGATTTGCAATTCATTTTGTGACATTTTTGGTTTACTTTGTTTTGGACTTCTGCTAAACAAAGCCTGCCAACAGCATTCCTCAGAAGGCTAATGAACTTGCTAGAATAGCAATCACTCTCTTAGAAACCTTGTGCGTATTTTTAATTTGTATCGACTCGGAGAGATCCAGATAATTTAGCAAGTTCCATGGCAGACATGAAGACAAATGCTCGTGCTGACTTTCACATTCAAACCTGCCATTAGAGCACATTTGCTCAGGGCTGCAAGGGGCAACCCAAACAAAACAGGCCAAACAAACCTCCTTTCCAATGGAAGCACAGTTAAAAACTTTGGCTCTAGTCCCAACAGAGGCTGAGACAATCTCTGCACCATTTGTACAACAGGGAATTTTGTGGGAAGTTGAAATTGATATTGTATCTGTTGTCCAAACTGATACCATCACGCTTTCCTGGTTGTTTTTGCCTTCCTAAATGGATTAAAGTAATAGCATTAATTAAGCCAACAGAATTAATTTAAGCTAAACAATGTTATCTAGTCAGATATAAATGGTACATAATACTACATTGCAAACTATCGTGATGGTGTATCTTCCCAATAAGAGTTTAAATCTTAATGTGCTAAACTTGTTTGTCTCTTGAATATTTATTCTAAGGCAGAAAGGTACTGAGAAGTATGGCCTGTTGCAAAAAGCAATAATTAAGGAAAAGGTAAATCTCATAGAAGTTACTTTTAACTCTGGAGTTTACCAGTGAATGGAACAGTAACTGGCCATCTATTCCCCAGGAATGAACCCAGTGAGCACCTCCCAAAGATTAAACACACTATTGATTTCAGTACAGCCTGAAAATACACAGTGCCTTTAATAAACTATTTCTCATATTAAGGCAATCCTTTGCTACAGCTAGTGACCTTCACATGACTATTACTTAGTTCATTTATACATTAAGAGACATTAAACCACAAATCAAAGGTGCTCAAGTTATCCAAGCTGCATTCAGCACCAGTCAATGTACAAGTCAGTCATCTGTGGAGTTTTCTGAAAATACAGCTTGTCTCCTTGTAAATTATTTGACAAGTAAATGGAAGTAATAGGAGATTAGAAAGGGAAAGTCAAATACAAGCAGTATTGAGCTGCACATGTCTGCTGGTCAGATTATTTGTGAATATATATACATATATGAACCTACACATAAAAATATGCACACCTAAAATCCAGACAGACACTTCAATATAAATGTGTATATACACACATGGAAATGTGTAACATGACACAGACATGCACATAAATTTTTATTTGGCCTCAATAAGCATATATCACTCTTCCAGACAGTACAAACATTTTTTTTCCCTCAAATCCTTATTCTAACTGAACCTGTCTAAATCCCAGTAGGCACTCGTGGGAGTATTTTAATAGAAAATAAATGCACCATTACTAGTCACAAATAGTGGCTGGATACCACTATCCAAAAGTACAGAAGGGTATCTTAGAGTCAAACTGGGAAGAAAAATTTGGATACATGATGTTAATATCAAGGTCAACCTGTCATATCAAATACAGATATATCAAAATTAAGAAACACCTTTCTTCTTGTCTTGAATAATAACATCAACCTCTTTATGTGCTTTGTAATAGAGATTTCTATAAAAATGCCCTTCAGAACGGGCTCTTAAATGTATATGCCAGCATAAAATAAAGTTTTTCATATCATCTATTATCTTGCTTTGGGATAAAGCAAATTTGCTGGTGCATTTAAAATGGGATGATATTCATGGACAACTTCTGCTGGATGAAAATGGGATAAGTGCCCTGAAACGCTTTCAGGCAAGAAGCCAACGATCTCCATGTGTTATACAGAAGTGGCAGAGTGATTTTTTTTATTTTTTTTTTAAGGTGCACCTGCTTTAGTTGAAAGAAATTGAATTCCAACTCCATAACTGTCAAGCGCCACCGCAAATAATAGAGCCTGAGCGGAATCATTGCAGCAATATTGCTATTTTCCTGTTGGGGCGATGGAGCAGAAACCAGCCTCAGCTCCTGATAGCACTTTACCTGCATGCTTTGGGAACACTTCCATTCATCATCCCACTCCTTAAGCCCTTTCAAAAACATGTTCTTCATTCCCAGGTTAATAAAACCTTTGGTTAGCTAAGTGAAAAGTGTAGGAAGAGAAAAAAAAGGGGAGGACCATGATTTTGCCAGAATTACATAAATTCCAAAGAAAATACTACAATGAATCATTTGAGCACTTGCACATAATATTTCTTACATGAAACTCCATGCATGAGGCTGTTTTTTCTGTTGTCCCATAAGCAGCTGAATCCTCATTTCTTTCTTGCAGCTCTCAATAGGATGAAGAGAACAGCAGGACAATGAAGACAATCATTTGGGTATTGATAATCTGACCGAGCACATTTTTCATTTGGGAAGATGCAATGTGGAGAAATTGCTCGTTCTCTCCCTTTTATCCTTATATAATCACACAGAAGAATGAAGAAAAAAGCCAAAAATCTTTCTTTTATATCAATAAACCAACATTTATTTTCAAATCTGTCTATGGCAAGACTCAAATTTATGATCTGCGGCTGCAGTGACACCATCACAACTGCTCCTGACAAGATTTTACAAGGGTACAGACCACTTTACAATAAAAATTTAGTGCCATGTTATTCTGCTTTCATTAAAATTTGATGGCACAGATGAATTCCCTCCCTTTTTTGGATTTTTTTAATAAACATGAATGTTTATCCACAGTCTAGAGAAAAATGAATGAATTAGATCCTGCTTTTACTGAGATATTTCAGTGACTGCCTGTAAAAATACATCAATCATGTTTAACCAACAAAAACTCTTTTTTTTTTCTTTCTGATGAGTAACTGCTAAAGCCAAATGTTTTCCTTTTCTGAGTTCTTAATGTATCAGCATTTATTTGGGGAGGTATCAATGCATCACCTGGGGAAAGAAAGGCTTTTCCTGGGTCACTAAACCATTGATATGCTGAGGACACACAAAGCCCCATGTAGCCAAACAGCCTAAATCCCTGGAAGCATTTTAGAAAACCATCCTTCTAATCACATATTTGGTAAAATACTGGAAAATCTAAGCAAGATCAGAAATTTGCAGCTTAATCTACAAAATTCAGATTTACAGAAACCTGCCATTGTCTCACCTACCACTGGCCACGTGTTTCATCACAAGCAGATGAACTGATGTGGAAAAAGGGGGGAGAGGAGAAAGGAGTGTGAAGAAGGGAATAAAAACAACCAGTATAAATTCAATTAGGAAAAAAAGAGTCCCAAACTGTCACCTTGGACAACTCAGGTGCAGTAAGGTAAATCCTAAACCTCCTGGGTATTCACCCTCTCCTGTTGTTTGTCTCACTGGAAGATTCAGGGCAAATATAGACTGAAATCTTGGATGCCTTGATTGAGGAATACAGGAGTTTTGATATTCCCTTATTCTTCCTGAAGAAACTTAGGGGAACAATGATACAAGCAAGGATTTTTTGACTGAACCTTCAGGACTATAACAGTAACTAGGTGCAATATTTGATCTGACTCTTGCTGTCAATTTATAAGAATAAAAAAGCCCAACTGTGACATGCTTGAATACTTCAAATTAAGTCTTTTTAAAACAGCTTGGAAAAACTGCAGCTGTTATAATTCCCTGAAACACTCATCCTCCCTTTTGCCCTTCTTCTAAGAGTAGCATTTTCCCCTTGTATTTAACTAATACAGCAAAAATTGCTTTTAAATCTATGCATTCTGTTCTCCAATAGATGATTTTCTATTCTTTATTTCTGAAGTTTCATTTTATGTTACCAGCTGCTCCGGTGTAAACAGTATCCCAAATACAAAATATTAAAAAAGGAAATTACACTTGACAGTCCTTGAACATTTCCTACAAATACTTAGACCAAGGACCAGACTGCAAAATTCCTTCCTATATTTTACTAATACACACTGATCTAGACCACTATCAGCAATGTTAATATGAAATGAAGTTTTTTTGCAGTTCCTGGAAGCCATTAATACTCTAAGAGAACATTGGCACCCGATGTATATCTACAAGATTAAATTTAGGGTGGCAATTACACCTTTCTTCAAGTACAGTCCCAATCAATAAAAAAGGTTTCTATTACTTTGCCTCCCTGCCTACCAGAGACAATGCTAATGATCAAAACTGCTTGCCAAGATTGGATTTGAAAATCTAAAACAGCTTTCCATGCCTTGCAGTCTCCCACTGTATTTCCAGAAGGGACTATTTGAGACAACCTTCACTCCCATCTATTTTTAGAAAACTCAAAAATGGTTTGGGGTCACTGAGGGTTGTTCATGTGTGGTCAGAAAAGAGGAACAATTGCTATTAAATTGCAACACTTGAGCTCCAGTGTCTGATACCAAACTATGGTAACCTACAGCTGCTTTGGCTCACAGGCCATGTCAGTGTAACTCTCCTTTCTGAAGGATGAATTGGACACTCTTCCTTTTCTCTCTGTCCCTTCAGCACTTAACTAATTTGTTTCCCTTGATTATTCAATATGTTTTGCTAAAAACTCCCTAGATGTGACAATTACTTTACTCCCTGATTGTGTTTTAAACAAGTTCTTGCATAAAAGAAAATTATTCTTTAGAATTTCATACATGTTTTACACCTTGTTGAAAGCTACCCAATAGGGACATTTTCTTGAAAAAAAGAAAAAAGGTCTAATTTTTCAAAACCTTGTCTTACATGCCACTGCTTCTGTAGTATGTCCAAAAATACAGTAAGGAGCTAAAGACTGAAGCCTGAGTAACTGCACTCTACCAAAAAATTGTACCAGCTCAGTACAGTTACCTGAAGTTATGAGTAACTTAGTTCTAACTTCTAATTGTCATTATGACTTCCAATATTCTTTGTTTGCTGAATACTTATTTCAAAATCCTATTAAACTCAGAATAAATAGGATACAATAAATCGTGATCTCTCTTTATGGGAATGGCAAACAGAGCCATTAGGCAGGAGGGGGTTTTTGCTTAATATAAACCTTTTTAAGAGCACAGTAATTGGCAGATTTAAATCATCCATGGCTTACAACATTCATTCATGTGGATGTTTAAACATTAATCACTGCCTCTATTTTTTTAGGATTTTCTTGGGGTTTGTGCTGTTTTCAATATAAAAAAGTGCCCCCTACACTTCTTCTGCAGAGAAAGCAGGAGACTGTAGAATGTAAAAAGTTTATTTTTTGGGGCCTACTTTGCCAAAAAGATAGGACAGGTTACGAGCTCTATTGAACATAGGTATGTTTGCACATAAGTGCACCACCAGAGTACATCACCTCAAAACCTCAGTTCAAAGTAGAAATTGCTT
>JACDOX010000036.1:2384439-2411280 GCA_014549065.1 Cardinalis cardinalis
AAAAAAAAAAACAAACCACAAAATGCCAACCAACAAAAAAACCAAAGAAACAAAAATAAAGTTTTCATGGAAAAATAGCCATGTTATTCAGCATTTCATAAGGGAAAACACCATTTAGTTTTAAAAGAGGTTTTTTTCCTCTCATGTTATGAAGTGTCATTTAAGTTTAAAGAAGTGCATGTTCCCATGTTTCCCCTGTAGAGTAGATAAATACAATATCTTCACTCTTTTTAAAATAAGCAGTTTTGCATCAGAAATGTCCCACTTTTGGGTGCCTACAGATCTCATTCTTTGATTTATCCACAAATAATTACAACAGCAGAAGCCTCTAATTCTGACTGAGGGAGACCAGCCATAGAGAGGAACATGATCTGGTCTCTATGGGGATTTAATGCTCAGCCTTCCTGCCAGAAAACCCCATGTTCCCCATGGATCACTGACACAGCAGCTGGGATGGGTGGAAATGAGGAAAGTTTGGGGCTCATTTCAAGCTGATGACGACTTGAGAGGATCTGCCAAGTCATATACCACATCCCAGATGAGAAAGGCTTTGCAATACTACATATACATAAATAAAGGAACATGGAATTATGCATAGAATTATTTTGCTTTTTAATTATTTAACTACAGAAGCTGTAGCTAATGATATGCTCTGTGGACCTTGTACTACATCTTTATGCTCAATTAATTTTTTAACATTAATATCATTTGGGGAAGAAGCAGGACTTACCAGAATATACAAAATATACATAACAATATGTACCTCTAAGATTAATGTTTATACTTGGGCAAACTAATTCATGCTCAGGAGCTCTAGGTAGGAGCTGCCACATTCAAAATTAATGAACTTTATTGAGAAAGAAGTTGTCACTGTGCTTGAGGCAGGTCTGGACACAGACACTCCTCTGTCCTCTATATTGCTGCCCTCTATTTCTGCTCAGGTTTGGGGGATTTTAGCCACTTTCTCCCAGAAGAGGAACACACAGATGCTTTGTGCAGTTCTTTTATAAAATCTCCAGGCCCTGCACTGTCAGCAGAGGTGCAGGAGCTCCTGCAGAGATGAAGTTGCTCCAGCAGCACAATCTGTGCCTGTCTCCTCTCCAGACCCACTCCCATACCCAAGGATGTGTTCTGTCTCTGCTCCTAAACCAAGACACAAGTTACCTTTCTTTTCTGCCTCTGCCTGAGTCCCAGGCAACTCAATTCCAAATTGACATCTTAGCTGACCTCTTCAGAGCTCAAAGAATTGCATCCTTCCCTCTCTTCTCTGTGTCAGACCCAGTTCTGCTATTACTTTCCAGTGTGACAGGTAACTCCACAACTTCCTAAACTCTGTAGCTAACCTGGCTTGGAGAAGCTCTCTATTAAAACTGGAAAGTGAAGGAAAAAACCAAGGAAAAACCCCTAGCTTCACAAATGCTCAGTCTGAACCAGAAAGAGCTTTTATCCTGATGATCATCATTTTATCAAATTTCCTTTGTCCTAACTTTGCTCTTGAAATTTTACTCACAGTGTTTCGGGTGGAATCAGCCAATTTCCCTGATGATTTCTTTGCCACCCGGCTAGATTTCTTTTCCCTTTGTTTAGGAATAATTTCAATCTGGCATTTGTGCTGTATCAGGAAGATGGTAATATCTTGCAATGAGTTTACTAAGAGGACACAGAGACTTTAATAAGTCTGCCTTACAGCCATGGGAAGAAAGGAACCTGCTCCTGATTTACTCTCAAGTCCCTGCCTTTTTCCTTTTTTTTTTTCCCCTGAAGCAGCTTTCAGCCTGCATTACCCATGACTGATTTATTAGATTGTCAGTGCTGTTAGAGTCCATGTCAGGTGTATGACAGATTTGTCACAAGGGTGCAGCAAACCCTGATTGCCCTGTTCAAAAGCTGCATGCCTTCCTATTCTCTGTGTCAAGCTTCTGAGAGTCAACAAAGGGTTTGTCACTAATGTGGATGTCTCAGAGAATGAAGATCCAAACCTTTGTGATTATCAAGTCTGTTTATTTCACCTTTTAACTAAGTCTGCTGGATTGAAATAGAATTTCAGTGTGCACAAGATGAAGCAGCCTATCTGTTTAATACCACGAGCCACTATCAACCTCATATGTTCATTTGCCCTTTAATACAGAGACCATTACAAAATCTTCCTCCTGCTATTAAAACACTTTTAAAAGCTTATGCCCTTATAAACCAAGCAATCATTTTCCCCTTGACAGCTACGAGCTGCCATCACTTTACCAGACCAAATTACTGAAGAAGATTGGAGGTTCATGAAGGCAAGAGGAAATCTCACAAAGATATTTCCTTCAGGAGATAAAAACAACCAAAGTTCTATTCACACATAAAAAGAAATTCAAACCTGGTTCTATTCACTATTTCTTCATGCAGAACAAAAACTGGTTTTGCAACTTCTACTTGGAAACACCTGATATTAAAGATACAAGTCCAATCATAACAAATGAGCTAAACAAAATTGTTTTAGACTGTAGCTGGGAAGATCAATAAGGAAAGCCATCAGTTATTGAAATTATGCAAGGTTCAGGACATTATAAAATAAACTTAAAAATTGAATAAGTAGGGTGGTATCTGAGCAAGACAAGAGCAGAAGAATTAACATGTCAGAAGGATATACAAATATTACAAAGTAGTCCCAGAACACTAATTTGCCTTTCCTTAAAAATAACCACACTAGGAGGAGATGAATGAATCCAAAACAAACAGAAGAAAGCCAGGCCTAATATCTCAAGGTAACAAAAGTTGAAGGTGAATTTTTGGGTCACAAGGTCTGGGGAAAAAGAACAAAAAAAAAAAAAGAAAAGAAAAGAAAAAAAAAGAAACTGGGAAAGGATACAGCCGCAGTGTAAAAAGCTGGGGGTAGATAGGATCCGAATTAGAAATTATTACATTAAAGACTACCTGGATTAGAAAAGAAAGTTAAAGAATGTTTACATAAAACAGGAGGAAACTATTATAGGAGTACAGTCTAAACAGGAAGAATATTTACAATTGAAGAGTGTTGAAAGTGTGTCTTATAAAGAAGATGGACAATCCCTTTTTATGAGGAGCCATGTAGAAAAGAGAGGAGGTGATGGGTACTAATTAATTCTGATCAGGGATATGAAGAAAATTTTCCACAATGAAAACAATTATGTGTTTGAAAAATCTCCTCAGGTAAGAGGTGGATTCCCTAATGTTGGACACTTTAATAGACATGGTGCATCATATTATATGGAACACTACCCAAAAGTAGTGTTAAATAAATTTTTCAAAGTCCATGACTGGTGTAAGGGCACAGAGCACCATGAAAAAAACTAAAACTCAGACAAATCAAAATCAAGGCAGATGTTTCCAAGGCCTGGCTGCCACTGTTTAGTACACAGTTCAACTGCAACAAACTTTTAAAAGTAAATTTTAAACACATTTTAATAGCTAAGTTATAACATGAACCTAAATGCACTCGTACACTCATCCCAGTTAATTAGCAATCTGCAAACTAATAAATATTCCATAATCAGGGGAAAAATTGTCCCTGTGCTTAACAAGAAAAGTTTTGTGCCAGAAGCCCAACACCAAAAAGTGCTTCCAGTGTTTGTGTGGTGTTTTGTGTCCATGAAAAGAAGTCTTGGGCTTAGTCTGCAATTTTAATGCTGTGCTGAGAGTAAAGTTCTGCAATCCGTTACTGCCTGAGTGCTGGAGAGTGCTTTGCCTGGATGCTCTAGGCTAAGTCCTGTCCTTGGGTGCAAGGGCACAGCAAAATGCATCTGTGTACTTGAGGGCTAAATTTAGATGAAGGAGAAAAGGCCACATGAGATAGAGTTTCACTTTGGATCATTTCATGCTTGGATTTGTAGTCAGGAGCTTTAAATTTTCCTGGTTAAGAGAGGGTACCCGCAATACATTTGGTTTTATCCAAGTTAGGGGTGCTCACAAATTTCTAATACCCCGCTGAAGTAGCTCTTACTTGATCAAATTTTGTACAAAATTAATAGCAGAATTGAAGGGGGAGGACTTAAAACAGCAGCAAAACACATCAGGCAGGGGTTTAGAAAGTTTTCTGGCTAATTTTGAGGTCAAGCTCACAGCCCTTATACAAACAAAGCTCTCTTTATTTCCTCCACAAGCTTTCCAACACCACTTTATCTCTGCTGGATTTCCAGCTACAGATCCTCTTGCCCCGGGAAGAATCTGCAGAATTCTCTTTGTCCTTCATTTAAGGTGGATCACATCAGGCAAACATTCAATGTGCATGCACTGACCTACCCAAAAAAACATCCACATTTCCTGCTCAGGCTCCCTCAGGAGAGGACACTCAAGAACAGGAACTATGTCCCAGCTCAAGAGCTGCAGTGAACTAACAAAGAAGTCCCAAAAAAAGAATTTCTTTGATTTCAAAAGATTATCCATAAAGAATTGAAAACACACAGACCTGAAATCTAGAGAAAAGAAGAGCTTGTAACTAAGTTCTAGGCTGTAACAGCAAAAAAAAAAAATGCCTGAAATTATTTGCACATTAGAAAGATATCTCTAGCAGGCACTGGGATTTGAAACCATTCCTCAGTGGATCTTTATTGAAAAGCACATTGTCATTGTTTAATATGCCATACAAACTAATCAGAGATTACTTTACGTTAACAAAATTACAGCTAGAGCTACTGAAGACAAAAGCTAAAACATTATTAAATAATACACTCCCATTAAAAATTATAAAATGATTGTTTGCTTCTCTTTGATACAAGTAACTACTAGGGAACACAAATCCAAGTGGACATTTATTGAGCACAATGCACTTAGTTTTTAATTAGTAGTTTATAGGTAAAAYAATGTATAACTCAGAGAGACAGAATCAGACCAAGTTTGGCTGCTAGATTTTCAAAAAATTAATTTAATATTCCTGTGTCTCATCATTATTTTATAAAATTACCACCAAAGCAATGAAAATATTTACATTTTTATCTTTCCAGTCAGGTAAACAATTTCTAGTGAAGAAAATATGCCTGCTCAGAACACCAAAACTTTGAATGGACTTGGATCAAAATATATAATGAAAGGGGGGGTGGGGGAATTGCATAATCCATCTTCAAAATKAGGAAAAAATAAATAACTTTTTTCAGCTAACATGAGATCTCAAAATGTAAAGCCTGATACTTGGGTAAAATGGCCCATTTCCTATTTTTGTGTTTGTATTATCACTAWATGCCCCTCAGTTGCTATTTCCTTGCTTTTATAAACTTAAAATCATATAAGCAGGAAGAAGCTAAAAGTTCATTTTTGAGCTGAAGAAGGGATTAACAGTTAMAATCTGAGTTTACCAGTACTTTATRACAAAGAGAGGAATTCTATCTGAAAAATCTTTTAGGTTGGCACCAGACACAGGGCCCAGCCAGTGGAACCTCACTGTGCCCACACAGGTGCTGTGAACCAGCAGTAGCTCCTCAGGTTGGTCCCTCCTCTCCCCACTGCAAACACAGCTGGGCCAGGTTTCCTCAGCTGACTGGAGAAAAGAATTCTGACACAGCTGCAAAAGGCACTGAAGTCCAGGCACACACAACTTTCCACAAAAAACAATTTGTTTGACATGAATTCTTCTTAAAAAACTCATTTTGACTATTATTTATGTTGCTGTTAGTGTGCCCTCTGTACATATAGAGACAAAAACCTCACCATCATCCTGATGTTCTTTTTTCCCTTCCTTTCTTTAAGTAGCTCCAATTGTAACTCAAAGCCCTAGAGAGACAGAAAAATTCCATATTCCTTATCTTTGGTTTCAAAATAGAAGTATGATGGATATTCTGACAGAAATGAGAATAGACATTAGGCCATAATAATCCTGTGTTCTCAAATAACTTAAGGCACTACTTCAGCTTCACTCATTCAGCAACACAAAATATTATTTATTGGCTGTTAAAGAAAAATATGGTAGCACTTGATGGCAAATTCATCCTCATTTTTAAACATATGTTATCAGTGTTCAGAAGGAAGCTGTAAGCTTAGTTTTTAAAATAGTCCTGCAAAGACATTAACTCTGAAAAATTGAAGGAGAAACCGATGGAATTCAGTTTGGTCCCTTATAGACAGGCAGAGAGCCACAGAATCACAGAATGGTTTGGGTTAGGAGGGACCTTAAAGGTCATCCAGTTCCACCCCCTGCCAAGGGCAGGGACACCTTCCACTGTCCCAGGCTGCTCCAAGCCCCGTTCAGCCTGGCCTTGGATATTTCCAGGGGCAGCCATGGTTTGTCTGGGCRCCCTRCGCCAGGGCCTGCSCAYCCTCACAGCAGAGAATTTCTTCATCATGCCTAATCCAAACCCACTCTGTTTCAGTTTCGAGCCCTTGTCCCCTCTCCTCAGGGCTGCTCTCAGTCCATCCTCCCCCCAGCCATTCTTTGTGCTCGGCATTGCCCTGAGGGAGGCGCAGGACCCGGCACGCGGCCTGGTTGGAATCATGCTGCTCACAGCGGCCTGCTCTCAGGCCTGCCAAGGCCCCTCACGGTGCCATCCCTCCCTTCTGTGGSCTGACCACAGCTCACTCTGCTGAGCAAACTTGTCTGGAGTGCTGTCCCAGCAGCACATTTCCCACATTTCCAGCAAAATGTCTAAAACACGAGTGAAAGCACAAAAAAGTGTTGGCAGAGAAAGGCAGTCCTCTCCCTCCTTCCTCACGTCCCCTGCACACACACAGCACAGGCTGAGGCATGTGGGACAACACGCAGCCTGAAACTGCAGCATTTTTAATCCTCCAGACACTGTAACAGAGGTCAAATACCATTTACAGTGTTTAATATTTTATTTTTAGGAAGACTGATGACATTACAGCTCATTGGATATTTATGAAGAGACAGTAGTCTCATTTTCATGGGTAGCAAACGCTGTGGACAGAAAYGTTCACACAAAACCCAGCTGTTGATGAGCTGCACTGGGAATTTTTTGCTATCTTACACATATTACCCACAACACTGACATTCTTACAACTGCCAAGCCTTATTTTGAGCAAAGCAGCCTGCTTGGCTGGTGATTTCATACAGCAGAAGGCATTCTGAGAAAAGAGAAAAAGAGGCAGGGAGCCTCCAGCAGCACAGCTTCATCAAGTCATTGCAGAACAACTTAATTTGGCTGTGGGATGTTATTTTCCATGGGAACTCTGGTTTGTGCTAACACAGTGCTACAGGAGGCCTAATCAGAGAAATCTGATATATTTAATAGGAACAGAGGGAGAAGGGCCTCACTGTGTCCTGTGAGCCCTCAGCTGCCAGGACCACAGCTTGTGGGAGCAGAAAAGTCTTTAGGTTTTTCTCCAACTTCCCAAAATGCTGGAATCCCTCAAGGTCCTGGAACACAGCTGCAAACTGTGCCTGGCCAAGGCTGGGACATGGAATGGCTGAAGGATCATGCAGGMGCACTGCTGCACAACAGAAATAACCTCACAAGAGTAATTTTCTATCTGCAAAGCCACTTTGGATGCCAGGGAAGAGCCCTGGAGGCAGCAGGTCCCATAAACCCTTTATTCCCCACCCCAGGACTGGCAGATAAYGTCCCTGTTCCTGCAATGGCACCAGGAGAATCAGGATTGCAAGTGCAACATCTTCTGTAACCATGCTCAAAGGCTGGTTTTCTCCTAAAACCAGGCAATTTATCYTTTAAAATTTCTGTGTCAGGCTGTCGTTGTCAGATAATGCCAGATTGATATTTATCCTGTAAACCCTGACAAAGCCCTCCTAAATGGAGTGATATGGGCTTTAATTGCAAGGACACACTTTTCTGTAGCATCCTGCTCCATCCAGGGCACTATATGGACAGGGGAAGGGGTCAGACCCAGATTGCACACAGTGCCACAAATCTGGCATTTCTTCCCTCTCAGCACACAGCAGATTTCCTTCTTTTAACTCAGGCACCTTCCCTGATTAAATACTGATAACTCAAGAAACTGGCACTAGCTCTATCAGCAGGATGAGAAAAGATTGTGGAAATAACCTCTGCTGGAGATTGTGGGGGATGAGAGTGAAAAGGAGATAAAGCAAATAAGGAAGAGGTGAGGAACATTACAAACTTCAGTGCCTTCAGGCATCATGTAGAAATATATAAATAAAATACAGAGTTATGATAATCAGGCTGGAATAATAGTGTTATCTACTAATTTTTTGAATTTTAAGTGCAGCTATAGCTCCACACAAGGAAGACTTGTTACCTTTTACCATCCCCTAGAGACCTTCAGCTGTCTCGTCTGCTTTCTGTGCCATTAAATCACAAGCACAGTTTTCCAATTAGCTGGGATATTTGATAGAAGGTTTTCCCCTTAAAAATAAAGTCAATTTTACAAGCAAGAAAAGCTTTAAGAGCAAGGTGGCCTTTTACCAGTTTAGTACATCATTTTCATTAACTGAACTTCTTCTGTTATGTGAAAGAAAACAGTTAAACATAGAAAACTTATCAAATTTAAGTTCTAGAGCTGTGCTGGTTAAAGTCTAAGTATTTTCTTGTAGTTGGACAACCTGATTATTTTAAAAGTAGAAGATTATTTTGAAGGTAAATACTATTGTCATTGTTACCAYGCTAGAACAGCATTCAGTGTTCATCTCACAAGATATGCACGTCCCAGTAATGAACACTTGTTCAATTTACTGATTATATTCATATTAAAATACCTCCTTTTATTTCTAAATCACTTGTCATAGGCTGAACAATCTATTCMACTATTGTTATCATTAATAAATGCAAAGTTGATCTGTAACAAACTACTTCTTTTAAGTTTAAAAACAAGATTTTAAGGAGAGAGGTTTAAATAAATGATATTTCAGGTGGGAGCTTACCAGAAAGTATTATTTTTTTCTTCTTCTTCTTTTAATTCTACTCTGTTTCAAATTGATAAAAGACACTTTTAATTCTACTTCTGATGACATTTACATAGATAATGAGTTCACACATCCTTTAATTTGTCTAAGTGCTRTGCTTGCCCTCTACCTGAGCTGAATAAAAGAGGTATCAATAAACCTTGAGTTCATTGTAGCTTAGTGTGGTTTTATGCCTAATATAACCTATTAACAGAAAGAAGACTCCACTGACATATAAAATTCRCTAATCCTCCAGAACATTTTCACCTGGAAGTTGGCATCTAGGATCAATGCTAAAATATAACAGTATAATGCAGCAACAGTCTGAAAAATCACAAAAATACATGTAATAAAGCTTACTCTTATCCCAAAGTATTAGAGAATTTTAACCTCTAAGACAGAAAAAAGCTATAGGTTTATTTCTCATCTTTGTGAACATTGGTTTAGCTCCACTGGTTTGGAGAAAATTGAAGGCTGCAACTTCACAAAGCTCCAATAAAATGCATAATGTTCAATTTCACCCTTTCTGAAGCTCTCTGTCCATTACCATAATGGACTTAWATATCTATCACTCAATTCTCAAACTATGTGTTGAACACACAGAACAGACACACATTAAACACAGGTACAGGCTTATGACAAACAATTCAGGCAGAAATGTGCTAAAAGCATTCTGAAATTTCCATTATTACCATACATCACAGCTATAAGATGCTGTCCTACTTATACCTGTATTTTAATGTAAATGGTCTGACCCTGGATAAATAAATAAACAAATATAACTAAACTTTAGTAAGGTTGGTTTATTTTGTTATGAATCTTAAGGCTCTTACAGATAGACCATGAAAATACACACTGGTTACTGCAATTTAAAAAAATGTAAGCTATGAGATATTCTCCAGCCATTCTGGGGAAAGCAGTAACAATTATGAACAAGCCCCTTGAGGTTATAAACAGATTTTCCATAAACTATCATTTCTTCTCAGTTATTACGCTAATTTCCTTCTTACTGCCATTACTAGTTTTACCAGTAATATCTTTTCAGCCTACTTATGCAATAGCTAAATAAAACTCCATGTAGCTGACTATTTATTTATCTCTGAGAGATCAGGCTCAAGGCTCAGCTGAAGGARCCTATTGGAAAATACTCCTGAGGTGAACACATTCTTCTACTTGGCCTTCCAGAAGAGAATTTTATGCATTAATAACCTTCTGACCAAATCTTGCTTGCACCCAGGGTCAGAAAGTGATCCGTTTGTTGACATTTCAGTTGTTCTCCAGGGCTTTTTTGCTATTTGGAGATTATCATCCATTCTTCCATTTCCAAATATATATCGTTAGGCTTTGTTTACCACAGGAGGGAGCAGAACACATTGTAGGAATGAGTTAGTAGTTTGTAGCTTTTGGAAGATGTTGCCAGACAGAACTGAGTCAGAAAGATTCTGTTAAGTGTGTGTGAGACTGTGTTTAGGACCCAAATCTACCACAAATTTACCATAGACCTCCAGCAAAGGCATCAAAATGTTCTATACTTCAGTAACTTCCATTATTAAGACTTATAAAGTGGTTCCCTTGCTTTGAAAATCTTCCCTTTAGAAGGATAATCTCATGGAAAGGATTAGGGGGAATAAATCCCTAAGGCCCCACCAATCTTCAGGCATGTCTCACCATTACCTGCTGCTGCCAGAAGCACCACACACCTGTGAGGATCAGCAGGGAACACATGGGATTCCCTGTAATCCTCAATTTCCTTCTTCCCTCTTCACCATCCCATTGGTGATGCACCAACCTCACCAATGAAACCCCTGGGAGCCTCTGTGTCCTTGGACCACAGAAGTAACCCAGTCTTGATTTTGAACTCAAACTGAGTTATGCCATGAGTAGAAATTCATTCTTGGCACACAATAATCCACTCTGGCTGCAGTTCTCCTCCCTGTTATTTTTGACAATCATCCAGCACAACCAATAGCATCTGCAGCCTGGAATAATTTTTTGAGGTTGTCCAAATGATTGTTTACCAATATGTGAGCTGCCACGAGGTAATTGGCACAAAGATGGCCTGGCATGGATATGATGTGTGCAAGAACTCAGGAGAGGAGAGATCCTCCCTTACTGCTTCAGCCCACCTGGCTATTGTCTGCCCTCTGGTAAGGATGGAGGAGGTGACCACACCAAACCAGAGTATGAAAGAGGCTGAGAAAGGAGATGGGTGAGGACAAGTTGTTTCTGGTGATGACAGGAGGGAAAGGAAAGAGGAAAAATAAAAGGAAAAACAGCAGTTGCAAAGATCACYCAAGGGATAGGTAATTATTTCTATTYAATTGCAGCTTCTCTCCTCTCATAAACTGCATCCTTGGGTGAGCTTCCTCAAAAKCTCACATCCAATTGATAAACATCAAATTAGCACATCATTACCCATACTTTTTTTAGGGCTATTAGGTCCATGGAACAGAAATTCAGGTCTGATTGAGACTAAATTAATGCTGAATTTTGACTCATTTCAAACAACTGGCACCCATCAGAGACGAGTCCCGAGTTTCTGAAAGCTCAGCTGCAATTTGAGCCTTGCTGCAGTTTTCACTGGGCTGATGAGAATTGTGGTGACTGTTTCCAAAGCATGTGCCAAGCCTCAGAGGAGCCCCAGCTTCAAGGGAGGAAGAAGGAAACTTAATTAAAGCAAACTGAAATCACTGCACTGAATCCTTTGGGAGATTTTCACCTAGTTCTCTGTTTTTAAATACTGCTGTAGCAGGACATGCTGCAAGCAAAGGAACGATAAAACTTTTTGGAAACTCTTGTATGGCATTCTGGCAAAACATTTTGCAGTCAGGATGCAAAAAAACAGGCAAAATGCATCACATAATTAAAGACAATCAAGCTGTTGTCCAAGATCAAGTTCAAAAAGACATTAAATTCAGTATGGCTAAATTATCAGGGAGGATTCTGAGACAAAAGGATGTAACCAGGTTTCATAAAGGTCAAAAAAAACAGAGAGGAAAGTTAAAAGGAGGCAATTTTCTTCCTGCTGTTTTTTATAGATTCTGTAAAAAAATTGGATGAGGCAGCCTGTCACCTTCCACAAATAACTGGTCTATATTGTGTAACCATTCTCAAATTGCTATTTCAGACTTTTGCCCAGGATGGTGCAAGGAATCCCACCAGAAAACACTGGTCTGAAGCCTGAAGTTAAAATCTTTGATGGAAGAGGCCTTTTCCTTCTCTGTCCAGATAGCTGAGCAGTGCCCAGCCCCATATTCCATTGTGCAGTGGAGCCCTATAAACTCCTGCTCCTGAGGAGGGGAGTGGTGAGGGAGCAGGATTTAGGATTCCCTGGCCCCAGGGAACAGCAGCTCCCCTGTCCTGAGGTCCTGTCTCAGCTTGGCATTGATTTCTGTGCTTCCTGATCAGTCAGAGAAGCAGTTAAGTCATTATAAACATGTTTTGCATTCTATTGTGACAGATGTTCCTGCACTGCMGTGTGCAGTTGTAAACTCTGTCTAATACATTAAGCTCCCAAGCTAAATTGCAGTGGTAATTTTATCCCCTTTCCTTCCTGACCTTCATAGATTTAAAATCAGATACTTAACCTTGCATTAATGGCAGGGGTTTTATTGCACAAGATTACACATTTAAAGCCATTATCATAACCTTTGCTCCTAGGTATAAAAGGCTGAGAGACATCCAAATACATGCCAGGAAAATGACTGGTAAGGAAGAATAGGAAACCTCCTGACACCATCATTTTCTTCTTTTTTAACACCATTATGAAAAATGGGTCCTCTAGTAACTACACAGAAAGCTCTCAACCATAACAAAGTTACATATATACTTTTAATGTTTTAAAGAGTGACCTGTGCAACGTTAATTGAGGGATTGTAATTTARGTGTTGGGCCTTGTTTTCACATGGAAAACATCTGGCATTTGCCAATTACACATAAAATTCTAGTAAAAAGCAAAATTAGTGTCATCCTAACATGAGGTTTTTGACCCAGTTAAAGAASAATCTAATCAKAAACTTTAATTTTCCAAACATCATCTTTACCTGTCCACAATCCTCTCACTCAAGYTTTGTGCTATTTAAAATCCAAGTTCCTGGAGGTGTAGGATGCAGCTTGCAAACTCCTCCAGGGCTGAATTTCTCATGAGTGCAATGAAAGCCTGAGAACAAGGGAGTTGTCATATCATGCCTGCTTTGAGTTTGCCTTTTTACAGGGGTCTGGAGTGACAGGAMAAGGGGCAATGGCTTCAAGCTGACAGAGGGCAGGGTCAGGTTGGATATCAGGGAGAAATTGYTCCCTGTGAGGGCAGTGAGGCCCTGGCACAGGGTGCCCCATCCCTGGAAGTGTCCAAGGCTGGATGGGGTCCAGTGAAATGTGGAAGAGGAGTTGGAACAAGATGGTCTTTAGGGTTTCTCCCAACACAAACCATTCCATGACTCCATGGTTMATCCTGTGCTGCTGCTGCAGAGCTCCAGGGCTGACAGTCAGTCAGACCCCCCAGGAATCAGAGTTATTTGTGCACAAACAATCCCTTAATTGATTTGGGGTTTTATCTGAAATAAGCATTTTGGTTGCAGAATTTCAATTTGCAGGTCTTTGGAGCAAAGTAGACAGATTCTAACTGGAAAGGTCAAGTGCCCAGAAATGTTGCCCACAAATTCTGCAATTTTGCATTCAGGTGGAACAATCCAGTAGTTACCAGACCCTATCAATACACTAAAAAAAGTGGCAGCTCTTGTTCATGCTATCCCTGGGAATGCCAGATGGCTTTTTCTGGCTCATGACCCAGATAGATTGCTGGTTATGTTGTTAGTTTACTTCAAATATCTATTTGCTTTAATTGCCACAGTGCTATGTTTTCTAATGATGTTTCTTGAAGAGGCATCACTTTATTTGTTTCACCAGCCATTTGTCTCATAAAATGTGATACTAAATATAAATTGAGATAATAKTGGTGGGATGGAAGTTCCTTTTTTTAAAAAAGAATAAAACCAACATACTTGGAAAAACAAAAACTTTAAATTTCATTGAATCCATAGGTCTTTATGGTTCACCTTAGATTTACTAGTATCCTGTGGAGACCTTTTATATGCAGTAAAATGTCTGCCCCAGGTAAAATTGCCAGCACTTTAGAACAAAGGTTTTGTAAGTGGTGGTTTATAATGCGTGTGGGATTTGAAAAGTACATTTTTTCTTGTCTTGAAGATAAGTCTTATTAAGATGGCATACCCCCTTGGAGGCAATAATGGGTTTTTTCCATACCTCAGGTTTGCAATAATACTATTTCTTGTAAGAAAGGCAGGGAGTGGTTTTTTATCCTAGATGAAGTTGATGCTTTCTGACCTGATATTGTTACTGTAAGATACAGATTTAAAGGAACTCTTGAACTTCTGAGCACAGAAATCACTACTGCCAATATAAATCAACAATATYCAATCTGTGGCTGGACTGAAATCTTCAATTTTTCACCCTGTGTTTCCTTCACATCCTCACAAGTAAAGCTATTGGGGTTTAGAGCTCAACGTTGAAATAAAATAATTTCTAGAGAAGATAGATGTTACTATGCCAGCAAACCTGAATCGGGATTTTTCAGTAAAGTTCTAATTATGCTTCTAAGTGGGTATATTTTCTAAATGCTTTCAGGAACCCCATTTCAGGGCTCACCTTGCACCTCTGAACCTCACCAGGCCCCAGCTGTGCCATCACCCCACCAAACCTGGCTCCAGAGCWGAGTTTTCCAGGCACCACCCAGGCTGGGGAAGCACATGCCCTGTCACTCTGTGAGCCTGCACTTTGTTTGCTTGACTTGCCAAAGAGAGTTACAGCATTTTTAGAGCTGCCAGTTGTTCTGAAATCTTCTATTATATGATTAAGGTAAATCTTGCTGAATGTGTGCAAAGGCAGGTGAATCACTTTAAACAGCATAATAGGCAGCACACTTCAATTATTCTGCTGTCTCACCTGTATTGTTTCAAGCAAACCAGATTTAACAGAACATTGGCTTTATAGTAGCATCAATTTGTCAACTAAACTAGGACAATAAATATAAAACAAATCTTGCAATAGACYTGCATTTTTAATCTGGTTAAAACAATATAGAAAGCAATTGCCAACACAAAACCTCTCATGAATGGCTTCTGAGGGCATTGTGGGATCAGATCACATGGTGCTTCAATGCCCAGCTGAGATCCTGGTTTTCTCACAAGGACATCCCAGCTTAGGGACCATCACCATGAGGAAAGGCACCTTATGATGTTAGGGGCCAGCTTTCATGGGGTACCTCAAACCTCTGTTGGGCTACACTGGAGTTTAGCTACAATTCATGCAGTCTTTAACCACAACCTCAACTCCACTCAGAAATTCTCTTTATACACAACCAATCCATCAGATTGTTCCCTCTCTCCCTGCTCACCCTGTTTCTCTGAACCTCCTCTTTCAGCAGCAACCAGATCCTCAGGGTACTGCAAAAATCACAGCAAAATGCAGGCTGGAGCTCCTCCTGCTAGAAGCAGGGCCAGATTCTCAGGGASGTCAGTGTGCCCAGGGATGCATCCACTCGAGTTTAGAAAATCTCCACAGCCCCTGTGGGTTCCTGTACTGGTGTTTAACCCTGCTCACTGTGCCATTTTTTCTTCTGTATGTCCGATTTGAACGTCCCCTTCTCTTCTCAGGCTAGGCAAAACCAGCATCCAGTCTCTCCTCAGAGCTGAGGAGGTGCTCCCACCCACCCCAGCMGCCCCCCACAGAAAATCCTCCTTTTTCTGTATTTCCTGAAATGAGGCACAGCCTTGTGGTTTCAGCTGCCCCAATGCCATGATCAGGAGAGGGATCCCATCYCCAGGTGCTGAACTTCAGGCTGGCACTGTGAGTTTTCCACTGGTCAGTCCTTCCAGTCTGTTCAGATCCCTCCAGGAGACTTGCTCTGTGCTTTCCTCAGGCACTGGAGTGAGACTGACACCCCTCTAACTCCCTAAGTCCCCCTTCTTGCATTTTTTTAATTGTTTCAGATGCAGAAAGTGACATCAAAATCTGATATTTTTCTCAATCTTWTTATTCTGAAATTTCCTTCTCACATTTCTTTCCAGTAAGCCCTATTGCATTAGAGCTTAAGGGAAAGTTTAATAAGCAAAAAGACAACAACTTTACTGCATATTATTTCATTAGTTCCAGAACCAACCTCAGTAACTCCTCTGCCCCTTCTATTTACATTCTGTATTTGCAGGCAACTACTGTGTCCTTTGCTTTAGTAGTTGTTAAGCCATGCCATGCATATTTAACTCTTAATCATTTCTCATTAGTTCATCTTTCCAGTTCCTGACTCACTTTTGTGAATATTAATTAGCTTGTTAAGGGCTTTGTGCCTCTGTTGGCCTCGGTCCCGCCTTTATGGAAACTGAGGGAAAATTCCAATTCAAGGGACCAAGCAGCTCCTAATCCAACTGTGACATCTCTGGATAGGAAGGAGAATAATATCTTCCTTTCTTGTCTTTGCTTGGGGCATTTCTGTYCCTTTTCCAGGCCCCAGCTGCCATTGACTCCCCAAAGATTTCCAGCTGTGGGAGGCTGGCTTTTATCACTGAAGAAATACAGTAACTTATTCTCTCAATAAACTGGAGATGCAAAGGAGCAATTTATAGAAAGGAGAAAGAGATATTTTAGTTCAGTATTGGAACAGACAGGTTGTTAAAAACTGCTTGGTTAATGGCACAAATATTGATCAATAGCACAGAGTCATATTAAAATACATGTCCTTTCTCATAGAGAGGTAAAGCTACAGAAAGAAATTTACACCCAAATTTTAAATAAAAATTGTTGTTGATAGCATGGAATTAAGAAATAGRAGACAAAATGCAACAAACAGGAGAAACACACAAGCTTTTAAACAGAATCTCTTGATTCTGCTCTCTTTTTAGATTATTCCTTTCAAGCTCTTCTTTAGTGAGGTGTAAATGTAAACATCTTTTTTGACTGGAGAAAAGATTTTAGCAGCTTTTGATTTGGAAAAGTGCTTGCTTTCATTCTCAGATTTTAAAAGTCAAATGGAGAAATCTATTTCTATCCAAGTTCGATTTCATTTTCCCACCAAGCAAATCAGTAAACAATATTTGATAGCTAAAAGACAGTCCATTAAGATGCTCAATTATCTATTACCATTTAAATGTGTATGCTTTGAATACTACACAGTCCCTAAATCATCAGAGGAAGTGTTATCTAGAACAAATAAAACCTAGGGAGGAATGCTTTCATCTTAAAAAAGTTTGTGCCAGTTATTACTGTAGGTCACCTTCAAATTCTGTCTTAAAGAAAGCACTTATTTTTATGCAGAGTTCTATCTGACAGAGGGGTTTGCATTTTCCTTTAGGATAAAAAACAAATGGTACTGAAACTCCTGCAAGTCCCTAAGCTCATTCATTATGTTGAGGGAACTGGAATATTAGTGCAGGAAGCAAAGCATCTGAAGAAGAAAATGGAGGTGGTTATGGTAGAAAAATATTATCAGTGTATCCCTCATCCTCCCAGTGCTCCCCACACAGGAGGGGGACATGGATCCTTGAGCAGAATGCAAGGTCTACTGCTCTCTCATGGATTCAATCTTTCCATTAAGAAAAAAATAGGAAAAAATATAAGAAATGCTGATCTTGTGTTACAAATAAATTAATCAGCATGTTGACAACTTTCACGGTGGTGCTACACATTTAAAACAGTGGCATCAGCCTGGGGTTTATTTAAAATAATTTGCATAGTTCTATATGAATGAATGGTTTTTAAAAAGAAACAGAGGGAAAGAGAAAACAGGATGATTTGCAGGAGTTATTTTTCAAGTCCAGATGTAGGACATACTCATTGTCATGCCTTAAAAATGCATTTTCCATTATAGAAATGGAATAAGAAATATGTGRTCTAAAATCTTTGAGGCTGCCTTAGACTTCCAAAGAAGGGATCCACAGCTGACCAGTTGTCCTTGGAATCATCACCATCTGCAGAGAAGACAAGGACYTCCCAAAGAGCTGAATGTGCGTTCTTCACTAATCCATCCACAATCTACCATAAAAAAATCATGGAATCACAGAGTGGAAGGGACCTTAAAGATCATCTAGGGACACTGTTCCAGCAGGGACACYTTCCACTATCCAAGGTTGCTTTMAGCCCTGTCCAACCTGGCCTGGAACACTTCCAGGGRCAGCCACAGCTTTTCTGGGTAACCTGTACCAGAGCATCACCCTCACAGGGAAGGAGTTCTTCCCAATATGCAATCTAAACCTGACATCATCAGTTTGAATCCATTCTCTCTTGTCYTGTCACTTCAGACTCTTGTCCAAAGCCTCTCTTCAGCTCTCAGGTWGCCCCTTTAGGCACTGRAARGTGCTCTAAGGCCTCCCCAGACAGCAGCCCCAGCTGTCCCAGCCTCTGTCCGTACAGCACAGGTGCTGCAGCCCTTGGATCACCTCCATGGCCTTCAGCCATTGCCACCACCACATCCATCATCCCCAAGGACAAACCAAATATTACAATAAAAGCTCTTCAAGGGCCACAAAAGTCTCATTCTCCTGCAAAGGGCACCTAGATATTCCACTATCTGTATTTGAGCACTCCTCACCTCCCAAGGMAGCAATACAGAACACTTGGGCATATTTCTGCCCATTTCCAAGATTTAGATGTTTCTGATAATTTGCATAAGAAACCAAATATTAATATCCACAACCCACCATGATATCCATCACAGAAATGCTATTTTTCACAGTAAACTAATATTCAGAACACACCAATAGCTGTCCCTGGCTTAGGTGGTCTAAGCAGCCAGGTTGTGATGGACAAATGCAGCCCCCCTTGGGCTGTGTGGGTGAGCTGTAGCCTGGCTGTAGCTGCGCTGGGTAACAAGGCACCATCATTCACACAATGACAAACTTGCCAAAACAATTAAAAGTGTGTAATCTCCCTTCATCCCTCGTGCCAGACCTGAACTGATTATTCCTCACAGCCATATTTTTCAAAAATAGCCTCTTGATGTAATCAGTCATTGCTACATCCCCACTTGCTGAGGGGTGTAATGTGGGTAACATGCAGGTAATAAAATGCTTGCTCTGCAAACAAGCAGACTCTGCATTCAGCACTGAATGAAGTTTCCACATTGGATTTAATTACTTCTACTTTAAAATATTACCCCTCCTTGTAGAATAAAACTTCTATTTGTGTAAATCACCGTGTCAGGGAACATGCATCATCATCATTCAACTTTCAGCAGAATAATTGAATGTGGGGGTTTTCATCATGATCGTGCAGGAGATCCAGAAGATATTTCTCCACAGCAGTAAAGTAACTCCAGGGAGTGTAGTTATCATGATTATCATCAGGCAATTACAGTCTAGCTACTGAAGGATAAGAGACCTTGAGTTGCATTACTTGCATCATAACACTGACATTATGGGTTCAATTATCACATAATTCCTGCTTGTTTATCCTCTTTTACTGTTTAACTTTCTAGGATGCATAAAGGGACAGGCAACAGTAAACACACACAAAGGGCAAAGAGCACAATAGGAACCTGCATGGAAGGAACGGATAAACATCAGGATGACGTAAAAAATTAAAATAAGAAAATAATAAATCTGTGGAGAGGAATATCCAAAGCTCTTTTTGGAAAGCTTCTGCAACATTTTCCCTGGATGTTAACTTAATAAAACACAAAGAGCTACTTGTAATCAGCCAACTAATCCCACCATGAATCAGTAAGGCCATGATCCAGCAAAGTGCAGCTCCTTCTGACTCACTCCAACAAAACACTTAACTCCTGCTTAGTTTTGAGCACTTGAGAATCCCTCTTTGACCTCAGAAAGATTTAAATCTGATTAAAACAAAGCAGATCTTCCACCAGCTGTGGGATTTGGGGTTCRAGCAACAAGGAGGTTAATTTTATATTTGGTCTGGGAAGAAGAAAAAATAATAGTTCTGTAAAATATAGTGGTGGCAATATATTCTAAAATATTCAGAGGAAGCTGAAGTCCTCTAAGAATCATTCCACACCTGTATTACCTTGTGCTGTCAAATGCACATTTGGTAACACATAAAATGTATTGGCTGTGCCTATTTCCACATGCCTATGGAATTTTGCTTTCCAACATTTTATCTGTAATTGTGCTTTACCTTATTGTGAACAGGACAAATACTGGCACAACTTGAAACGGCAGTGCTTGCATAGCTGATTTGTCTGGATCACTGGGGCTGTAGTTTTTTCCCCAGGAAGATCTCCAATTAATTTTATGGTGTTCTATTCAGCTTCAATGGAATGTTTTACTTTAAAAAAAAGAATTTTTGCGGTTGACACCAAGATTGAGACAGTTCAGAGGAAATGCAGCGTCATACAAATATGGAAGTATAGGTAATTTATTACATTTACTGAATCTTTAGGAAGCATTGTAAGGGTTTGGCTGTTATTGTCATTTTTTTTTCCCCATAAAGATCCAAAGAAATAAGCAAAAATAACAGGGGGGGAATACATCATTAGGCAAAGGTATACCCAGCATAGGACACATATSAGGATATTTAACATCACAGATTTCAGTTTCTTACTTTTGAGTCTTTTGCTATCTTGYAATGTCATGTGTGACCCAACATTTCAGATATAACTATACATTAATAGCGGTTGCTATTTATAACAATCATAATTGTTATAAATATTAATATAATAAGTTAAAATATTCAAGGTCTAAAAGACCATAATCTCCAAAAAATGCTTTTGTGCATTTTGTGGTTAACTTCAAAGACAAGAAGAACTGGGGTTGAAAGGGAAAAAGAAAAACATCRGTGAAGTAAATCTGGAAGCAAGAATAATAGGAAAGTAAACAGYCATGTTTAGGAAAGCCCTGTTATTCCTTGTCTCCTGATCCTTGTGGCAGCCCCACGGATAGTTTATACKGCAGTTTTCTATTGCTAATCCAACTGGCATATCAGGTTCAAAGGATTTACAGAGGGTTTTTTCAAAGCCAGTTAATTTGCTGTGGCCTGCGCTTCGTTCCTAGCGGACATCCAGCGGTGCTCCCTGGGCTGATAGGTAGCAGCAGGCCAGGGAGATGTTTACACGGCTTTTAAAACTAAAAGGCAGCCTTGCCACGTTCAGTGACCTCTAAAGTGAGTAGAATTGCAAATGGCAAGGACTGAATTTAATTCAGTACCCAGCATGCCACTGATGTTTTACATGCATGATCAATGAGCAGAGCCGGGTGAGAAAAGTGCTGAATATTCATGGAAATGAAATTCTCTAACCCTAATTCCAAAGATAAAATACCATTTCCACTTTGACAAGACTGTTCTGGGTGTTTTCCAAGAATATTGATGCACAAAAAGCTCATTAGAACTTTTAGACTGAATGAACAACCACTGCCCTTTGTCAGGCCTGGAATTCTTCAGGGTGGAATTGGTTGTGTTCACATGACTTATTGGCTCTGGTAACACAATGAGTTASCCATGTCAAACCATTCTGAGGAGCTTCCAGGTTGTGACTGTAACATTCACACTTCCTCTGCCACCCCTGCAGCTTTTCTCCTGCTGTTTGAGGTTCTCAGATGTCCTCACACTTACTGGGTTTTTCTGTTTCAGCTCACTGGAAGCCTTTGTGGCTTGAGTTCTACGGACAAATACATCAGGCACAGACAGGCAGAGCTCTAGGAACACCTCAAATATAGATTGTACAGTCTCCAGAAGGGAACACTGCAATCTCAGATGGGCCCTGTGTGATGCCATCTGTCTGAGTCATGGCAGGGAAGAAGAATTTCAGTCCTTCCTCCACCTATCTTCACCAGCAATCCATCACATGCTCGCTTCAGGCTGCTGGCCCTTAAGAGCTGTAGAGCACTTGATAGAAAGAGGTGTCATAACCTCTGAAATTCCTATCATTCTCTGTCCTAAAACCAGTTGAGATCCCACTGGTCTGCATTCAGGTTCAGTGTAAATACTGACCTATTCAACCCTTTTTACAGCATATCTATAAATTCTAACCACATTTCACCAAAGATCAAATTTCTAAGCTTCTGCAGCAAATGCCAAAATCTACCAGAAAGAAGGGCAGCCTACCAGACTGCTTTGTCCAGACAGAAGAGCCTTTTTCTTGACAATCATGAACCATCCACTCAGGACAGTCATTGATTCAGTTTGACCATATCAGGAGCAAGATGTTGCACTCCAGGGAATAAAGGACATCTCTGCTGGCACATCTTGGGCTATTCCTTCCACTGATTTCTACTTTGAGCCAACCACTGTAAGAAATCTCAAATTAGTTTAATTTTCAATCTGTTTCTACACAATTTTTTATTGCTCTAAATTTACAGTAGAGATTTTTCTAGGGGATTATCTAGCTACAGACATGGGGCTTTTTTCCAAACAGTTTCAATTTTCATTTAAAAGCCTATATTTAAAAATTCCATTTTTATTACTATGACTCCATTGAATGCTAACAAGTGCCTTAGCAGTTGTAGGCATGTAGCATTCTAATATTACCTTGCAAGCAAAATGCCATTTTCTCTACAGATAAAAATCTATTGACAGGATTCTTTTTCTACATCACAATATCCTGCAATATTAGACAAAGATGCTACACATGCTGTTTTCTCAGAGATCTGTTACCACGACTACATATTAATAAAAGGTTTCAGGGCCAGCTTTCCCTTCTTTAGAAATCCCACACTGCAAATGGAGAGGGTTAAGCTCTTGGCTGGAAGGATGGAAGCACATATCTCTGGGARCAGCAGTAATGCAGAAAGGAGAATTGTGAAGATATAGAGCAAAGACACAGGGTCTGGTGGCACACATTTTGGAGTGGTAAACGATGCTGTAATTTTACTGTGTCACCTGCTTGAGCAGATTTTTGGTTGTTTTTTTTTTCTGGTTTCATTATGCACTTTTTCCCTTTGGCTCTAATAAAGGAACTTGCAATATTTGAACTCCAGACTGGAAAAACAAGGATTTAATTTATTGGAATCCATGGTATTTTTACACATGGCAGGAAGGGCAACAATTATCTCCTGAACTTAAGATATCATTACGATAAAATTGGAACTGGAAACTACTTGTTTATTTTGAAAATTGCCTTCTGTAAACAGAAACAGTAATTTAGACCAGAAAGACAGGTGGTCAATTAATCCAAAGCATAACCAGAGAGTTAGGTGAGGTTCCTCAGCAAGAATAATCCAAGCCAGACCTGGAGACATTCAGACATTTGCAAGCAGTGACAAAAGTTTGGTTGCCAAGTATCAGAGCAGCAGAATCATGCTGGGACACCAAGTCCTGTGAGTTTTTATCCTATTAATTAAAGCTCCACTTTGTGAGAAGCAGCATCCCAAAAACCTGCTCTGACACACTGAAATATTGCTGAAAGGAATCAGATGTATTTAGGATGTGCAGTGCACATGCACATATGGAATGAGGTCCTGCAAAGCTCAGATCCCAAATGAGAGCCAAGTTAGAGTTTCAAACAAATAGTAAATTCAAAGTGGAAGTATTTTCAAAGTGAATTCATTAGCAAATTCAAGATGACATCCACAGCAATTAAAAAAACCTACAAGGGGTCACTTACATTTACCCATCTAGTCCTCTAATGATTTTTAATGCCTTCTGAATTCTTAATTAGAAAGACATATCTGAGAGTTAAATATTGCTGGATGTTATCTATGAATTATTGCCTCCTAGTATTTTGCCAAAAGTATAATTGGAAGCACATTACTTGGGAGAAAACTAGTTTTTCAGCTATTCATCCCTGTGGATAGGTTTACCTCACGTCTATGATAAACTTTGAAAATGTGTGCTTTGATTTTCAAGAACATTTTACATAATTCACACATATTTCCAAGTAGAAATGTAAATCTTCAGGGAGTAACATAGATTTTTCAGATGGATAGAAGTGCAGTTTTCCTCTTTGTTCTTTATTTCTGCATTCCCTGGACAGAAGTGCTGTGTATTTGTTTTCTGTCTTTGGCATGGCTGGAGGACAAGAGGCAGCAACACATCCCAGCCCTGTCCTTTCTCTCTCTGAGCACAGAGATCCTCAAGACAATGAGTAATGTGAACAAGGTTGTGGCTAAATTGCTCTGGAGATGACTATTCAGCAAGGAGGATTATCTAGAAGCAGGTTACACTGGCAAGATAAAGTTCATCGTGTAAAAAAATGGCTTTTTGTCTAATTAACCTGTGCTGATCATGTTCCTGGGCTGATTTACAGATCCATCCTTGGGGGCTTGGGCTGGAGGCTGGGTTACACAGAGCCCAGCTCTGCCATTTCAAGGCCATTGGCTCTCTGCTCTGAGTGCWGGCACCCCTGTGCAGCCACAACAATGCACTTCTGCTGGGTTTTTTCAGTGGCAATTCTTAAATTCTATCAAATTCATCATTAAACCATCTCTCACAGGGATGGGAGCYGAACACCCACTTGCTACCTCTAAGCAAGGCTGCATTTTATGTAAGTATTTTAAGGCATGAACTTGTTTAATCTCAGTGCTGTGTGACAGCTGCAGTTCAGGTGTCTGTCCTGACTCCTGTGCAACATTTCAAGTCATATGGTGTTTAAAATAATTTTTTTTTGTATTTTAGAATTGTGCAAGGAAATTAAATATGTGATAAGATTTAAAACCCCTTCCTTTGATATAGATAAAGTTGAGGGGCCACAGTAACATGAGCTGGCTTTGCTCCAGCTAAGGAACAAGGAAAATGGAATAAAAAGTAGGCAAGGCCCCTTTTTGCTACAGTTCTATAAGTAGTTGAATAAATTTCAGTTCATGACACATGGTAGCACTGAAAATGGAGAAAAGCCATAAAGATCATGCTGTTATTATCCCATGCACCATTAGGATTAAGGAGAATAGCAGATATGTCAAAAAGCAGAAAGCGTAGGAATTTCTGGGGGTACAGATTATGTACAGCACAAATATCTGCGCCTCCCAAAGCCATGGTTTAATCCTCAGTGAAACTTGCAGGTAGGGTAGTACATTCCCATTTCAGGACAATTTGACATAATTTTCATAAGTGATGGAGAAAAAATAAGTGAGCAAACAGTGAGTAAGCTGTTTGTGATGTGTGCAAATGAACTATGAATGGAGGAGGAAGGATTTCTCACCCTGTAGATCCATGCAAGTGAAAATGGGAGAGCCAGAACCAAAGGRCAGATATTCCCACTGGCCTTGAACATCAAGAGGGGTACAGTTTACTAAAAGGTGTTTTGATGCAGGAAAGGAAGAATCTTGAGGAAGTTGGTTCATGGAGAGGACACAATCATAAAAAAACCCCAAAATAAAATTTGAATAAATACTTGGGTCCTTGAAAAGTTCGGCACTTCATTAGAGTCCTGTTCTTAAAAAAAAAGGCATGAACTGTTGATTCACCTGCTGTAGATTCACCRATGGCAGAATTCCATCACAGATCAATTTGAAGCATTGTCTTTCCAGAAGTTTCTGGGACACCATAGGAATTGTCCTCCTGTTGCAACAGGCAGGCTGAAACTCATTGCTCAGTTCAATCAATGCATGCACTGAACTTCAAAAGTTTCACTTAGCAGAATAYGTAATAAAAAATAATAAATTTTTCAAATTAAAAAGAACAAAGTTTTGCTACATAGTTCCCAATGCTACAAAATACAGTTATTAAAAATGATCTGGCCACAAAATTATTCCTGTGGAGAAGCAATACTCRGTTGCTGGCAGATTTCACCAGCAATATCTTTTCCACCTGGTGGGTCCTTTTTTAATACAGAAACTATCCACACTACAGGATTTAAAACTAATCAGTTTGCAAGCTGTTCTTAAACATCTRCAGCACTATGTGTCTAAAAATAATGTTCAGCCATACATTCTCTATCTATATCATATCATTCTCTAATTACATTTCRCCACAAGGGCATAAAAGAGGAAGACATCCTCATTTACCACTGTAAAGGTGGGTAAAACTGTCATCTCAATATTCAGGACCACTTAGCATTCAAGTTTGTTCTGTACTGATGTTTATTTTTAATTGCATGGGCCTCCATGCCAGCATGTGAACAGTTCCTCCACATTTCTTTCCAGGAGCATTCTACCAATTACTTGATCTTCTCTCCCTGCCATGTGGAGAGTTGATATGAAACTGATACAAATAAAACCATAACAGGTCTTTGGATTTTTCCAATTAAAGAAAAAAATGAGGTATTTGGGGGAAAGTGCATTTACTAATAAAAAAGAACCAAACAAATGACAGATGAAAATTTTCATCTGATTGTAATTATTATTGCTGTGGCTTGAGGAAAAAAATCCATTTTCTGTAAAGGAGATGAAGAAATATGAAAAACTAAGATCTATATTTTCTATTATAAAGGAGAAAAATTATACTTTATTAGAAGGCAACTGCCTATCCTATTCTTCCTCAGGAAAGCCAGGATACAAACAGAGCAAGAACCTGAAGCATCCATTGCTTTGATTGCCTGCACTGCTTTCTTTGGGCTTGTGCCCCTCATTTACTKAGCTCACACAGACTCAGATATGGATCCCTCTCCTGATCCCCCAGAACAAACACTCAGAGTTTGAGCAGTTGGGTTGTGAGGTTGATCTCATTTAAATTCTGTCTTTTCCAGGCTAAGAGACCCAGATTTCCTCTTTGACATGGATAAAGCGTTGATTAAAAAAAAAAAATCTACTCCCGTGGTACCTGAACCCATTTGCCCTGGAGGCCACAGCTCCCAGGGCRTGCCAAGACACTTGAAGAAGCAGGATTCTGTGAAGGTGCAGAAGGATCCACCTGCCAGGTTGGATGCCCATCCCAGCTCCAAATCCAGGAGGGAGATTCAGCCCAGAGGTCACCTGAGCTGTGCTCATTCAGTATCTCTGCAAAGATTTCAGCTGGCAAAGAGCTRATAAAGAGCATCACAGGTAAAGCAGCTCAGCAGAGAGCCATCAGCAGGAAAACACAGGGATTTATCAATAAATGTACAATCACATGGTCAACTTAAAATACTTGAGTAAGGTGTCTAAATAGTCAGCAGTTACTCATTCTTTATAGACAATATG
>JACDOX010000036.1:2411545-2452660 GCA_014549065.1 Cardinalis cardinalis
GTACCACAGAGCATTGTGGCTCACCCCCAAACAACCTAACTGTCCAAACCATGGCTGTGCTCCATTAGAACCCTTCTTGTCACTATGCCATCATTATTGCCTGGTTGGATTACACAAGATTGGACAGATTCATTCACACTAAGCAGTTTATCCCAAGGGAGCCCAGCCCATTACTTSCTCTCTGTACATACCAGCTGAAAATACTGAGTGCTAAAGAAAATGGTTCTGCATATTTTAACAGAAAAGCAGCACTCTAATGAAGGAAGAACACAGGTTTCCTTTTCACACACAAGTTTCCCAGGGAAGTCTTTATTTAAACCTTAGCAGAGAGGAAAGAGAAATAAAAAGAGTCCACCATGTAGCTCTGATTTAAAGAATTGGCTCACATTTCTCACACTGCTGCCTTTCCAGGCCCCTGTCCTTCTGCCCCTCTCCAGAGGTGAGGTTTGTGATCAAAAGCATTTCTTTGCAATCAGTGTAAATGCCCACATTTACAGTGGGCCTTTAAAACAGCCCATGGCCTTTAGAATCAGAGTTATCAGAGTTTAAGTGCAAGGGAAAGTCTGCTAAAAGACCTCCTAGCCCAGCACAAAATGGATCCCATTGACACGATGTAAACCTACTCTGACCCTGTTTGTAAGAAACTCATAAATGATTTTCAACACAGGCTGTTACATTTACCAAAGCTTTTACAAGTCCCTTTTAGACATTCCAGCACCATACTGAAAACTACAGAAATTAAAAGCAATATTAATTCTGCTGTGATTAAAGTATATAAGGGTTGCCAAATAAAACCAATATTTTCACATTTTTTCCCTGAGTTTTAAATATATATTTTTAGATTCCTATATTTCAAAACATGACATCCTAGGAGATGATTATTATTTTTTTCCCCTGGCTAAGCACAAAGCAATATTAGCATCTCCAGCAGAAAGCTCCAGTAATTAGCTTGACAATTAAAAACACAAATATCAAACCWCTGAGGGAAGATTACCCAGGACCAGTAATTCACAGTTCTGTTGAGCAGGACAGGAAGCTTAAGGGCATTCAACAAAGAGCATAAAATG
The DNA here is from genome assembly GCA_014549065.1 of Cardinalis cardinalis. Taxonomy (NCBI): domain Eukaryota; kingdom Metazoa; phylum Chordata; class Aves; order Passeriformes; family Cardinalidae; genus Cardinalis; species Cardinalis cardinalis. Next base: position 2,412,613 of record JACDOX010000036.1, read on the forward strand.
TGCTGTATAATGGCAGTGACATTTTCAGTTATCATTACTGTAAAAGGCAACAAAACACATATTGTCAGCTAACATACCTGCGACAGCTCGTGACCTCAGAGCATTTGTTGGAAGAAGACATTTTTAGAATTGTCACAGATATYTGGGGCACAATTTCTTTTACTTGAGAAAATTCAAAGCCATATTCTGTCATAGTGGAGATGGCAAGAATACACAGGAGTGGCACTGCACAATTTCAGGAGGCTTTAAGCATTCCCCCAAACAGAGCACCACCATAYCTCATCAGAAGGCTTCAGGCACCTGCCCATACAGAATAACACCACTCCACTYCAGAAGGCTGCAAATACYTGCTCTTTCTTGTTCTTTAGCCCAACATTTTATACYCTCATGTTAATGCATTGCACCTGTGTGCCCTCTGTTCCCTTTGGTGGTTGCTCAGCACACCTCATCTCATTRCCTTCAACGCTGCTCACCTGCTTCTCACAGCTGTATCCATGGGGATGAGGCTGGGCCAGCCCCATCCCAATTACCAAAACCTGTGTGCCTACAATACTTAAATCCTGACTTTCCTGGAAGTCAACTCTTCCTTTTGTTTTGATCACAATAATACTCTAAAATAAGGAAATGGCAATCCCAGGGGCTGAAGATCCASTGTCTGTGCTAGCACCTCCAGCTTCTCCAGAGACACAGCAGCATACCAAAATACCATGGATGCAAAAGGTGCTTTGCTCCCTTGCTAGCACCCAAACTCACACATGCCCATAAAAAACAGCTCAAAATGGGTGTTTCCTTCCTTGGGCTTCTAAATGYTGAAGATTTCAGTACCTACAATACCTTTGCAATGGTCTTATCTCTAGGAGAAAGTAATTCAAATTAATATAAAGAAAAAAGATGAGATGCAGTCAGAACCCTACCTGCAAATAGTTCATCTACAAAGACAGCCTAGCCAGCTCCTCCACCACAGGAAGGAAGAAATAACTTTCAAATAMCAGTAGCAGAAGAAGAAGAAAGATTTCACAGGGAAAAATCCAAGGAATCCAGCTAAGAACATTGCACATAAAAGAAAGATATTTTCTTTGTTTCCACCATTTTGACAGAACCAGACAGTGCCTGACAGAAACAAGCACTCAGCTCAGTCTCTAAAGAACATAAAGCAGGTCAAGATTTCCAGTTTACCTCTCTACCCAATCCAGAAATAAAACAGTTTTTTGGTCTCTTATATGTGCTACACAGGAATGTAGAAATTTGCTGTAACTACTGGTGACCAAAAACACTTTTGCATTTACTATTTGGAGTACAGATATTCATTTCTTGATTCGGTCCTTCTTTGGAATGTCATTGGAAATCTTTTTACCTCATTTTTTCTCAGCTACTGATTTCCTTATATTGGCTTCATAAGCTTAATATTCAGTGTGGTGGTAGAGGTTTTTTATATTCTTTGCACGTGTTCTGTCTTTAAATAATAAAACACTGGCATTGTGAGGTGCCCGGAAAGGTAACAGCCAGAACAGAGCCGTGGCATTCCACAKCTGCTGCTGTGGGGAATCAGAGCCAGCTCCCTCCCTGCCTCCCACCAGAGCAGCACTTTGGTTAATTCTGCCTAAGGATCTGATCCTCAGTTCATGTCTGATATRAACTCTCACTGCTGAGGCTAATGAAAACAATCTCATTTGGTCTGTGCTGTGAGATTGAGTTTTTTAAACATCAGCTCAACCCACGGAGAGAGCACGGCGGGAATGAGGAGCATCCTCAGCATGGTCTATTGATCTGTGCTCCAGCCTCCTGAGCCTCTGCAGCTCCGGGCAGGACACAGGGCCAGCCTGTGCAGCAGGCCTGATTAAGGATCCTGACTGCTGGCCTTATGAGAAACACTTAGGGAAGAAATTGGGCAAAGGATGTCAGAAGCTTGAGAGAAAAAAAAAAAAAGGAATGAAAGAATAGAAAATGAAGTGTGAAAATAGCAGACAAAGATATAAAGGGGCAAAGACAGTGATGAGTCAGGTGAGCTACGAGGATGAAAATTACCTTGAAAAGAATTAAAGRGCATTAGAGATTGGAAAAGGAGCCCATTTTTAAAGTTCAGAGTCTCACTTTCATTTGGGAGAGTCTGGTTTTGAAGAGAGAAGAGATTAGGAGTAAGAAGAGTAAATAATGARTCCACATCTAATTTAGTCATAAATTAAAGGCAATCACAAACCCAACTAAACAACTTAGAATTCAGTTGGGATCCTCTACGAGGCTACTTTAAAAATGAAAAAGGGGCATTTGGGAATTATATTTCAGTTAGGAAATTCTTAATTATCCTTGCCTTGACTCTCCATTTGTGCAGCAGATCTCTTTGACACGAGCACTTACACTGCCCTCCACGTGGAGGTTCTACAGCAGCTGCTACTAAAGCCAGCAGGATTCTCTTCTTTCTGCAGGGCACATCACAGGCATTTCATCCACCCCTTGCAGTTCCCTATTTAGACAACAGCAAGGTGGTTGATGATTTGAGGTCTGCTCATTGAGATATAGATGTAAAGGCCCAGGTTGCAAAGTTTAGGTTCTGAATGTGAGGTACTGCACGCACAGAGGTTGTATCACACAGATTACTGAAGGCTGACTAATAATAATTGSAGTAACTTGGTGGAAAAGCTTGCAAGGCACAGGTAAAATTGTGCCTTTGTAACTCRCCCTTTTTCTCCAACTCACACTCTCAAAATAAGAGCACTCATCTCCCTGAGAGAACTGAAATTGTCATAGAATGAGAACCACAACCTGCCAGCCACAGGGATCAGAACGCCAAAGGTTAGACAGAAGGGAATGGTAATGAACTGCAGACAGGAGATGACAAGAACTCTCTGAGAGACCTAATACTGCACTGCTGGCTGGCCTACAAGGAGCCTTGCTCTGCTGACACCTCCAAGGGCAGCCAAGAATGGCAAGCCCAGCTCTCCTGCTCCTCAGCCTGCCCAGGAGCCACCAAGCCTCACTTTCCTGCAGGCACCATGCAGCATCCTTGCCAGACACTGCCAGTACTGCTCCCACAAAAAAACCCCACAGGTTGGTCTTCAAGGCCTCTGCACCACCAGTGTCCTTCATAAATATGCACTTGCTCCACTCATTTGAAAAACAGACAATTCGTTTTGGTTTTAAGAAACAGCTCTGAGGAACAAGTTTAATAGGAAGTTGGTAGAAGCAGGGATTCCTCCAGGCCCTGATAGGATTTAAACCATATTAACTCTCTTGCTCAAAGGTAATAAGCTCTCCAAAGCAGCCACTCTGCCTTCCTGCATTAAGAATAATATTCTGCACAACCCAGGGATTATCCAGTACTAAGAAAACAGTTATTAAAAATCTATRCTAAATCGTTCAGACCTTAAATTATGCCCATTTTGTAAGACAAATTGCATTTTTGAGTGAAAATTAAAAGCATTTTAGCCTATCTAGACCAAGGTTTCAGCCAGAATCTCCATCATAAATAACAGTTAGAAATTAAAAGCCTTTGCTAGGTCAAGTGAGAWATTGGCCTAAAAAGAAATCATCAGGGTCTGCAGCCAAGTCCCAGACTCTGGTACTGGAAACCAAGGAAAGGGTAAATCTATCTTGTTCCTTTAAACATTWGCATTCACAGTAGCTGCAGAAAAATAGCTATTTGGTTTGGCAATTTACTTTTTTTTCTATTTATTTGCAAGAGATACAGACTTTTAAAGATTGTTTTCAAGACTTGTCAGCTTTTTGAATCTCATAGATATTGTGAGTGTTCCTCTGAGCCCTATGGCCCTGCAGTTCATGGACAAGAGAGGGAAGGGCTGGAATTCTGAGCTTTTCCAACAATGGAGATGTTCCCTACAAAGGAAGACAAGAAGCTGCCCTACCCCTCAAACTTTCCCTGACTGAAACTCGAGTTGAAGAATGTCTGCAAAGGGTTTCTTTGCTATTGCAATTCATCAAGTTTGTTTTCTTGGCATTTCACATTGAAACACAGAGAAATTTACCCAGGAAAACTGGTACAAAATCTGCTCCAAAGCAGCACCAAAACAGGCAGCAGGCCCAGCCCAGCATTATTCACCTTGMGTGGTTCTTCTGTCTCTCCTCTCTTATTGAAGGGACAGAAAGGATTTGGGGGAAAAAATTAAGAACAGATAAGTGTTTCCCTCTGCTCTCTCCCCAGATCCCACAATTGTGTTTGGTGAGGTGCAATTTTCAATTGGCCAAATTCCTGCTGAAAGTCCCTTTCTGCTGCCTTGCCTTGTTTGTTTGTCCTTCACCTTGTTCCTTGCCCMTAATTTAGGTGCTTACTTTCTGCAGCCTGCAGAGCACTCATCCTCTTTTCTGAACCCTGGTGCAATGTGACATTTTCAGCTCTGAAGGCGGCCTCCAGATTGTTCTACTTCTGAAACTGATGCATTTTTAGTAGTAACATTTCCTTTTCTCCCCTCCTGATTTATTTCTCTCCTTGATTTCGTTCCTCCACCCTCTTCTATATGACCTGCTTTTATATGGATGACATCTATGGATTCAAGAAACCCTCAGTAGCTTTGGAGCTTGGAAACAGAGACACCTACTTGTCAGGATCACAAGCCATCTTCTCCATTAGAAGTACAAACTCAAAGTTTCAGGCAAACAAAGTCTTTTCTCTCTTCAAGACAGGTAGAAGTTGTCACATAGAGGCCAAAAGAATTGTTCATTCTTTCTCCTTTCTTATCATTGACACCAAAAAATGGATTTATGGAAACTTAAACTCCCAGTAGAAATATTCCTATTAACTACTTTGCTTTTATTACTCAAATATTTGTTGTTGCAGCATTTAAACTCAATCCGTCTCTTCTTTCAGCAACTCAGCAAACTCACTAAAGCAAAACTCAAATATGAGATCAAGGTCTCATATCTCAAACAAAACCTTCACAGATCAAAGCTGAGCTCTTAAATCAGGTCACAGAAGACCCACTACCTTACTGACACACACACAAAAAAAATCTCCAAAACAAAGCTTCAACATTTTACTCTGCAGGAGTGATATCATTGCCATCAAGAGTTGTGATTTTGGACCTGATGTGAGTTTCTCTGAAAAATTAGTAATCGATTTGATCATGAAAATTGCTTTTATTGAGGTTAGAATACACTCTAAGAACCATTTACAATGATTCAGATGAGAAATTCAATGACTTTATGCAAAGCTGGTAGGTAAGAATTAAAATCATATATTACAGTCAAACCCCAAAGAGAGACAGAATTAAACAATAGCAGGTGGAACTTGAGTTGAATTCATTTAAGCTGGAACCTCCTCTGTTGTAAAAATAATTTTTGAAGTATCCTGTCCTCTTAGCTCAACACTGTTAACTTGCACAAAGGTCATGCACCTTGCAAATCTCTATCAATTAAAATCTACTTTAGATCACAGCAGGTTTGAGCCAGTCAATTATCATTTTACCTCCTCATTACTGAAATGTGCTACCTGAGTCCTCATTTATAATTCACATTCACACTCTGAAATCTTGCTTATTCCCTTTGGAAATCATCTCCTTGGCTGAGATAAACTCACCCTGATAGATAACAGCTCTGTTAGCATTTAGTAATCTAGAGCAGATTATTAGATTAGGGCTGAACTGTGCATTAAGATAATAAGACAGAAATCTATTTCAAATAGAGTGCAAACAAGCCCTACTTTAGAAAACAAATGAACACAACTCATCTTTGAGCACCCCATTCAGTGGAGAACAAAGATGATCTGCTGAGAAAGCCTGGAGGAGAATGTGATTTGTGGAATGGGCAGAGGTCCAGAAAACATTACATCTTGCTGGTCCTTTTCTCCTTTCTTTGTAAGAAGATCATCCCTGAGAGCCAACATCCACTTATACACTAATTATAAACAAAAATGAGTTTTTGCTATCATGCTGGAAAAAGATCCGCAGTCTGCCTTGAACACAGTATATAAACAGCGGTCCAGCTTTTTCAGTTTTCTGGAGTCTTTCTTTCATAAATTATGCAACAAAAATACAGGAATCTTACTCTAAGCCTTTACCCAAAACTGTTTCTAGGGGTTTTTGCTTTGGGATCTTCCTGTTCCATTCTATAATCTCTTCTGCCCCAAAGAGAATCTTCAACTCTTTATCCTTGCTCAAGTTAATAGGGCTCTGAGGATTTAGCAGAATAATTCTTCATCTCCAGGAAGGGCTCAATAGTTTCAAAATGTGATGACTTAACAACACACCTTTATCCACTGACAAATTTCTTGCATTTCTCCCTCTCCTATACTAAAACAKAAAATTCAGCTGAATCCATTCTAATTCCTGGATCCCCTTTTCAGTTCTACAAACTACCAAGAGAGGCTTCTCAGCTGCAGTGTCTTTGCCTGAGATGTATGACAGGGTTTTCCTCAACCCCCTATTTTGATTCGTCACTGGGGTTAGAGGTCTCTTCTTCCCCTGTCTTGATTCCTCTGGACAGGACAGGCAGGAGGATGCTGGAGGAGAGCCATGGARTAATCTTGCATCCTTCAAACAAAAAGCTCAGCTGTGAAACCTCTGCCCTGTGGTCTAAGTAYAACTTCTGATCACATCAATCAGACATAACATCAAATATTCCTTGAATATTGAATATATATAATATCTTGATTTGATGATTGATGAAGATTGAAGATAAAAAGAGAAATTAACCTCCAGCCTACCCCTCCTGGTTGGCCCCCATAGGTCAAATATTTTACTCTGCACCGGAGGCTTGCAGAGCTGATGAGACTTCAGTGCCTCCTTCATATTATTTAAATAAAATTGGACTTTAATGTAAAAATAATTCAAATATAAATTCATATTATTTAAATTCCTAATATTCTTAATTTTCTAGGAATCCCTGCTAGCCAACAGGTCTGCTTTTCTAATTTTATRAAACTCTTTGTGCTTTGAGGCTTCATTGAGATGGATTACAATCTTCTACTCTTCTGCTTGCAATTCTGCTGGAGTTTTACAAGGAAATCAAAACCAGACCTGAAAAAAAATATTTCAACTGCCAATTAAACGTTGTGAAAAGATAGTTTAATCTCAGTGGACCTCGAAGTTGACAAAGTCATTGTTTAATGTGTTTAGATACAAAGCTAAAAGAAATTTGATAACAGCAATAAGGCACTTCCAAGAATATCGTTACCATGAAATAATTACATCCCAATAGGATTAGGGGTAATCAGCCACACTGTGCCTCAGCACACCTCGGGGGGTGATTATCTTACCAAAACAACACCACCCATTGTGCTGCACTGCTTCAATGTGTTCTGATAAAATAACACACTTTTAAAGTTTGTGTAGYTGTTTGTGTCAGCAGAGGAGCATTATTACAGTCAAATTATAGTCATCGTGTATTTTCTTTTCCCCAGTAAATTTGTACTTGGAAAAAATTTAAATCCCACTGGAAATTTGCAAACATATTCATTACAAAAATATGTTCAGCATTTAGACTGCAGCATAAATAATCAGAATTAGGACATTCACATTTATCTTGGCAGCCTGTACWTCTTTTACGCTGTGGTGGCTTTAACTTGTGCAGCCATTTTAATGTTATTTAAATATGGAATTGTACTTAATGCATTTATAAATTGCTAGAATGAAGGAAAATAAAGAAATGATTCATAGAAGATTATGAGCCACACAGAATATTATTTATTTACTTAAATGACCAAAAAATAAAGCAATAAATCTTAGTCTCTCAAATAAATGAAACTATTATGCCTGATTGAATGTATTTATTTATACTAATAAAAAATAATACCTCCACAGGTATTACTTGGCTGTTATTTGTTATGTGCTGTCAGTGTGTTAGAAAATATAAAATCAAATAAAAATGCAAGCAAGGACAAGAGTTTGACAGCATTATTTTGTACAGTAGAGTATTGGGGCACCACATGGATTCTGCTGATTTCCCAAATCTGTCCATGGCAACCCAGGGCTCAAACCCACCTCTGAGACTGGACCATCACAGGCACCATTTCTGCAGTCACAGGCAAGAGATTCTGCTCCATTTACCAACCCCTRCGGACAGACCTGGTGGTGGCAGTTTAACTGTCCTGCAGATATTCGGGGAATTTGTGAGATCAAACCAACTTGTMCCAATTCCTTTATTACCCAAACTTACCACTGGCACTGGAGACTCAGCTTAAGGAAAAACAATTTACCCTGGGCACATGAGAAGCCTTGGCATTGGAGAGGCACAGAGAGTGCAAACAATAAATTACAAATGAAAAGAGATTTATCAAGAGCAGCAACTACTCGGAGAAAGATCATGTTTTGGTCTTCTTGACCTTTCTGAGCACTGACTTCCTGGCTTATTACCAAGAACCTTAAATACTTTTACAAATGGTTGACTCAGCTATTCTAGAAATTAATTATGCAGGCTAGAGAGGGAACTTAGCTGACCACATATGCTACCATTTTTTGAATGACTATTTTGCTTTGAATGAAAAGTCAAAGGGAARTTAAAATGGTTTTCCTAATGACTGTTTTAAGGAATTTTAAGCCCATTATTGAAAGATAAATATAAAAATGTGCATTTTTCTAGTGCATAACTCAAGAATCCCAAAAAACAGCTATCCCCATCTTACAGATAAGAAAACYGAGGCAAGGAGATAATAAAGAACAAGTACACCCAAAAAACTTACTGCCCTTTATTGACAGAAACTTCCATTAATACWTCCCAAGACTGTGTTCCATTAGTAATTACTACATCATGTCATTTTTACACCAGTTTCTGCTAGAAAAACTTRTCTTTCAAGAGCACTAGCATTTCAATGTTCAGAAAGCCAAACTGAGAATAAATAGTGAAAACATCCTTCTCCCATATGCACTGTCTTCTTTCATGAGACCCCTCTGAATTCACCTATTTTCTGTTCATTCTGAGAACATCTAAATAAAGGTGCTAATGCTGCATGTTTGAAGAGAATCAAAGCTGAAATCAAAGAGCAAAATGTCTTGCTGTGAAGGCACCCTTCTATTTGTTCTGTGTCATTTTGCAGACAAAGAAATAAAARCCTTTGCACCATCAATAGGGCTTTGTTTAAACTCGGCATCACAGACTTGTAAATCTACTGCTCCTAAATTTCTCCTACAGTCAGCCAAAATCAATGATCAAATTAGAGGTTTCCAAAGGACTTTTTTTTTTTTCAAATTCTGAAAACTATTTATTTTGAGGGTTAATCACTGCTGTTTAARTCTCACAGTGGAACTAGTACATACACCTGAAATGAAGGAAAAATGTTGCTTTACCTATTTGTTTTTTCCTTATACCTGTATCTGCAACAGTGCCTGAAATCAGCAGCTATTTTGGGCTTTGTGTGCTTTTCATCACATTGCAGTCAGTAGAAATTTTTTCCCTTGTGATCTTCAAAACTCTGATATATGTGTCATAAAAATCTATTCATAATTCAATATTCACATTAACACCAGTGCCATTTGGGAATACATCATTTCGACAAGGACTCAAAACACTTACATAAGGATGAGAAAGATTTCCTTTCTAGTTAGGCATAACAGGGCAGATCTTAGTCTGCTTCATATCCCCTCACAACAGGCACAAAGCCAAAAAAAAAAAAAACCAAAACCCAAGCAAACAAAATAAAAGAGAAAGAAAGAAGGACAGTGTTGTTAGCTAACTTGAAATCCCTTGTAGGGACTGGAAATTCTGGGTACCCAAGGAGAAAAATTGTTGTTTGGGAGGATCCTGACCCCAGCCACTTCTGGGCTCCACAATTAAAAGCCACAACACCAGTTCAGAAATTGAGGGTGAACTGAAGAAAATATCAGAGGGTCAAATCCTACCCTCTGTATCTGTAGGCAACCACGATGCRTAAGTTTGTTCATGAACCAAGCAACCTCTGCATCACCTGGCTGTGGTCTGCTGGAGTGGTCCCCTACTGTTATCACTCTATATTCAGTGTATTRCATTGGCCCTTCTTTGTCCACACCAGACTTCTCACCTTTGGGGCCCCCTATTAACTACAAAATTGTAAAATGTCCCTTAGCAGACAGAAGGAACTGGGTGAAGGAGGGATTCTTACAGTCCTGCTGGCACCATATTTCACTTTGCAGAGCCAGGCTCAAGCCTCTCCTTTTTCCATGCCAGAGGTGCATAATTAGTTATCTGTTAATCTTCTCTTCTGCTTGCCCATCCCAGYTTTTGATCCCCCTCCAAGTGTCTGCACTTCCTCCTCTCTCCTTTTCCCTCTGGCCATTGCCATGGAGCTGTGGTGTCCCCCTGTGTCACAAACCTGTGAGAGTTTCCCTTTCACTGGTCCCATTGATTCTCAGCTGATCATCTCTCTCAGTTTGTTGTAGCTCTTGCCTACAACAGTTGATTAGAGTTGTTCTTTTCGTGTCTCAGACTAGAGACAGTTCAATCTAGCTCTTAGGTGTCATTAACTTAGCCCTAATGTAGTCTCTAAAATCCTGAATTAGCTCCCATTCTTCATTTGTGAGTCTCTGTCCTGCAACCAGCCTGTCACTTGAATTCTTGTCCTTCTTTGACTCTCTCTGTCACCTCCCMGTTTTCATTCCTTCTCCTTCTTTACTTTTTAATTAATGTTTCTACCCTCCTACCCCTTCTTCCAGCTTCCTCGGTGGTTCCACTGTGAGTTAAAGCATTGGACAATTCTACTGAGAAAGTAAAAATAGGTGAAGTAGCTATTTTTGTCTTTGATGCTTTTGGATATAGGYGATAACCTCTGATGTGTTGGGTTGTCCCATAGTCTTTTTTGGAACGTTGTTTTAACAGGTTGGAAAAAATTAATGCAACAATCCGCCATAAGAAGCAGGAAAATTTGCTTCATAATTAATAAGTGCTTTAGATGTGCTTATGGAAATGAAAAGAACCTCTTCAGACCTGTGCTTTAGCCATGTTTTGCCTTGACTCAAGCTTTGTATCCGTTTTCAGTTACCAGTTTGTKGTTAGGTGGTGGGGTTTTTTCACAACTTGTTTTAAGAAAATAATAAAATAGTCACTACAAACAATCAACCAAACCTCTTTCATCACAAATGATGTCTTTCTTTGATTCTCTCTGTCACCTCCCAGTTTTCATTCCTTCTCCTTYTTTATTTTTTAATGAATGTTTCTACCCTTCTACCCCTTCTTCCAGTTTCCAAGGTGGTTCCATGGAGCTGCATCCATTCTCACCCTTTTTGCTCCTATCTTTTTGCTCACTATTTATTTGGATAATGCCATCAAAACCACAAACTCTGTCATTGCCCTGAGGCTGATGCTTCACAGAACTGCTTTCCAGCTCAGGCAGATCTGCCCAGGCACTCTATTTCAGCATCCTTCACCAGCCAGGAAGTCATCCAAAGGCCAGGAAGTTTTCAGCTGAGTCCCAGAGGACCTTTACATCCACCACAGACACAAGCAGCATCCTCACATGCCCAGCCCCTGTGCATCATCTCTGACTCAAACCTTACCCCTGCTGCTCACATCCAGGCTGGTTCCAAGAGGTCCTTTCTCTTATCTGAAGGCTTTCTTGTGCATCCACATGATCAGGCTTTCATCTGGGATCCCAGTGAGGCATAAAATCAGACAGTGCTCTGGAGCAGYGGAACTTTCTGCAGCCTCATTGTCTGAAGCATCAGCTGCAGGCAGTGCTCCTGGTGCAGGAGTGATGCACAGTTTTTTGAGGTATATATTTTGTTTGTACATAATACAGCTTGTCAGATCAACAGATGCCCCAGACACCTCCATGGTCTCTCTGCTGAGCTATTTCAAAGCTGTGTCTTGTTACCAAAACTTTATTTTAGTGTTTTATCTCTTGCTAGATATTTCTTCACATGATGCAAAAAAAGAAATGAAGCTTTAAGAGTGAAAATACACAGTTTCCCTAAACTCAAAAGTTTCCCCAAAAGATTCCACAACTGCTAACAGAAACAGTGGCTACATTTTTTTCCTCCTCATTTCATCCAGCATGGGTCTCTTTCCAATGCTCACTGCCTGTACTTTCCTTCTCAAAATAAAAAAAAAAAAAGAGCCAAAAGTTTTCTTGGAGCAAAGAAGCACTTAGAACYGCTGTTAACATTTCTTCAGTATTCTAATGAACTTAATAAGCTCCCATGATGCTCCTTATAATGCAGAGAAACCTTCAAAAATATGAAAGTGACTTTGTTTACTCCMGCAATAAGGAGACTTCCAGGTGACTGGGGCAATGCATCAATATTACACATGTTCTTAATGCTGGAAAGGAGCTCACCAGAGGAAACAATTCCTCACTTTGMAGCTTTTTAATATTTCTGAATGTGACTCAATTATATAATTCTGCCTGTACATGTATTTTTTGTCTCACCTGAAATATCACTTGATTTATGATGAAGTCATATTTTCTCACCCAGTTCTAATTTCATTTATACCACACTTATGAGTTCCCTATAATTCAGTGGAAGCTGCAGTTTGACACCGCTCCTCTGACAGCAAAATGAGTTCCACGAGCTAATGAAGTCCCCTGACTCTGCCAAGAGTTTTGAGATAAAGAAATCTATTTTTAAATATTATTTTTCCTACACAGGATGTAAACCCTCAAGAAATTATTTTAAATATTTTAAACAAATAAAAGCAAATTATGTAAATTATTAGAGTAAATGCAAAATAATCCTATTTTCAATAAATATTCKTGTGTAGAACCCATGTGATATATAAAATTTCCTAGCCTATACATGAGTAATTCTTAAATAATCATTACAGATATAACATTAAATATTATATATGCATCATATTCATTACATATAATTGCCTGAAGTATTCCTAGCATTGCATAAGTAATTATTTGAGGCAAGACTTGAGCTGAAATGAGCTTGTTGTCACCACCAGAGCAACAGATGGGGTTTGGCAAGGCTCAGTCTGCTCCCAGCTCTGCCAGTGCTTCGCAGGTTGCTTCAGTCAGTGAATCACCTCACTTCCCCATCCATAAACAGGAAATGCCTCACAGCCCCCTCTGTAAGGCATTTTGAAATCCAATGATTATGCAGGTAAATATTTCACATATCAATCTTGTGGTTAATTGAATGTTTAAACTCTAAGGGTAGCTGAATTCATGTAAGTGCCTGTTTATTGAATGTAACTGGATCAGAATTAAGCACCTACCTCAGATACACTTTTAAATAACTTTTAGAGAGGTAAATTATTTTGAGGGTGAATTTTTGGGGTGAGAAAGTTGAATGTGTTGCTAACAGGAATTACTATAAACTGCCTGTTTGCCCCAAAATACGTAGAAATGATAAGAGAAATTAAGATATTGAAATGGGCACATTAGCAGTAACGAGAGACTTCAATTTAAAAACTGATTGGGACAGAGGGGAAAAAATAAACATGAAAAGAAGCAGTTTGCAGAGTGAGTTGTTCCTAAGGAGGAATCCTGGATGAAGGTGGAGCGTGGGCCAGCTGGAAAAAGGGCCCCTGTGCCATGGTCACACACAGCCCAATCCCACAGGGCAGCTCCAGCCACTCTGGCTGGCAGCAAAGGGCCTGGTCACAGGCAGCAGTTAAACTTTGCAATTAGAAGGTGCTGTGGTTTTGCTCATCATTAGGAGACTTGATGCAAGAAATAGTGCACTTTAGTGGCTCAAGACTCAACAAGTCTCCTGGATATCAGCACACTTCCCCATTCCCAGGGATCATCAGCAAAGCTGTCCTTGCTTTTGTCACTCCCAATCATCAGTGGAACTCAAGGAATCACCATTATCCTCTCCACACACATTATTTACTCTTCTGCATTGTTTATTCTGCATTGGCAGCACCTCCTTTCCAGACACCCCTCACAAAAACAMAAAATTACAAGATTTAATAAACCTCCAGGAACAATAAAGAAGCTTAGTTAGGAAGCTCACATGTTACAGGAATGCATCAGCTGGATCTTACTCTGCCTTTCCACAGGGACTGATGTTTCCCATTATGATCTTGTGTTTTGGAAATTAATAACATTAACATGGAAAAATAAATATACTTAGTTAATAGCCTATTAGGTGATTAATTTACTGATAGCTCAGTTGTATTGAAAATTGCTTACATTTGTATAATAGCAGATTATGGCCTCAAGCCACAAATTTCCAACAGGCTGCTCTTTCACAATAAAAAAAAAATTTAAAAATTTGAAAATGGGGGTTAGGGTTGGGCTGAGGGAAGATAGAAAAATATGTACACCATCCTTTGGCATGGAAAACTTACAACAGAAAAGAGCCTGCCTTGCTACCTTAACAGTATCATGTGATCAGGAAAAGAGAAGCTTTGGGAAGTAGAAGGACACTTTGAAAATATTTACTCACATATTCTTCTTCTGCTAAACTGGGTCTAACCCTGGAAAGTATTTCTTCTGAAATTAGCTAAAGCATCAGTCCTTTCTAATTGCAGATTTTGATATTCTTTTTTCTATGCTTCAGTTTCATAATCTTCTACAACTCTTAAAGGAAGAGGTTATATATTATCATGCAATCAAAGCCAAAATGTTTTTATATTTCCATCTGCTTCTTCAACACTTCCATTTTATGGAGAATCATTTTCATTGCATCTTCTTTCTTTAATTTTACCGTCTATTTACCTCTCCAAAACAAATTAAAAAAACCCTTCATATTCCACAAAATTCTTATGTATGAAAAGTGCTTGGAGCACCAAAGAACCATGCTTGGGAACTCACATGAAGGATGGGCAAGCATTTGAGTCACTGAAACTGCAGCTGGGGAGAGGCAGTGGCAGCCCCAGTTTCCTTTCTTAAGGGAATTTTAACAGCACAATCCTTATTTTTCATGTTAACAAATCTGAACTGCCACATTTTAATACAAATTATGTACARAAATAAGGAAGACATAAGAGGGGAAGCAAGTTATTCAGTAAAATKAGTGCACCAGTGATTTAGTAGAGACATAAGGTTGAGATTCTCTAAGAAGAAATAAAAAGTCTAACTCTTTGAGGCATTAAGATGTTCTAAAGGAAGGAGAGAAGGAAGATGTGTGCAAAGGATATTTGACTATGCATATATAAAATTGACCAAAAAACTTTGAGTAAGAAAGACCAGGCAGAAAGGGATTTAAGACAGAACATAATTTTTTTCTAGCAACACCATAAAAATTCAAGCTAAAAAAAAAAAATCAAATGGCTTGCGATGAGAACAAGCAGTAAACATTATGAATTTTTAAAATGTGTTTGAAGGATGAGAATCCTGCCTGAGAACAGAGAGAGGAGAATGGCTAATTAGAGCTACCAAGCAAATGCAGTGCCTGGGCTGTTTCCTCACGCTGGTCTCAGACACCCCACGTTCCTGTATCCACTACAGCAGGCAGGTTGCTTGGCTTCACTCAAAATGTTCTTTATTCTGGTAACACAGAGCCCATTTCTATCAGAGCTGGGTGTTTGCACCCTGCAGTGTCCTGTTGCAAATCAGCTGCAAAGCCCCATCCAGTTATGCTGCACACATAGCACTGCTCCCCCAAAGCTCTGCTGCACAAGCAGCAGCTTTCCATGAGATGCTGGAGTTTCCTTTTCTGTTTGTTGCCAAACACCAATCTTCTAGTTTTAAAAAAATTTCCCACTGAATTTTTCTGTGAACTGATTGTTTCGTACTGAGTGCAGATGGGAACAGCCAGTGTGGGTAAGCTTGCAGAAATATTTTCCAATGCAGTGGGCAACTTTTCATTCATGGATAACTTAKGAAAAGTCACAAAAATTACAGAAATTTGCCGTTTTTTCCTCTAAGGATAATCTTGATTATCTTTTACAAGTTTGAGAGTGAAAAACATAGGAAAAAATTTAAAAATCCAGTTCCACTGTTTTATTATTTTTCCAAGGGAAGAAAATCTACTGTATACGATGTCACAAATTTCAGTTGGCATGAATGTCATAAATATACTTGCAATATTCCTGTAAATTCATAATTTTCATGTCCCAAGTATGTGAATTTTGGAGACTGAGTACTTGGGCTTCTGAAGTCAATTGAGAAAATCATCAAAGAATTCAATTAGGAGAAAAAGAACTGTAATTGTTGCTTCTGGCATTCAGTCTGGATTTAGTTYCCTGCATTCACTAGACCACAAAAGACTATCCAAAATTGTTTAAGTTTGATCATAATAAAAAAAAATCTTTCTTTTCTAGTTCCATTAAGCAATCTCAATTTTGCAGGATGTAACACTGAAGTTTGCCCATTACATTCCTGGAAGCTCAATTTTCTATTCACTAGTGGGGAAAAAAAAGAGTWGCAAAGTAGTTTTCACTTGGAAAAGAAATAACCAAATGACAGTTCCATGTACAAATGTGTGCTACAAAATGTAATTTTTGGGTGGCTTGACTACAGGAAGAAGGGAGGTCAAAGATGCTATTAAAGAAAAAGAGGATCTATCTCTAGGCCATTTAAATAATAACGTGCAATTGCTTCTCGTGGTATATTTCCTAGTGTCTCATTCATAAGAGTTTGAAGTAATGAGATTTTCACAGTTATCTTTTGAAGAATATTCCATAATCCAGTGACTGAATCCAGACTTGAGTCAAGGTCCTGAAAGAGCTATACACCCCCTGAAATAAGAGGGAACTGGGAAATAAATGCAAGACTTTACAGGATTAGCCCTTGGTAACTCATTCCTGCTAAAAGGGAGGAAATACTAAAAGAGCAGCACAGGGGGAGAATGCAAAGCAAATTAATTAATTCATGTTAATTTATCTTTTTCTCTGGAGTGTAGGTATGCCACCAAAGCGAACCAACTTAAGTACCAYTTACAAAGGAAGCAGATTTTGGTTGGCTGGGGAAGAGTTATGCAAGATCAGAGGAAAAAAGGGCAAAGAAAAGGTCAGGCTTCAACTCATCCATGCTTCGTGAGTGTTTGGAAAAGCTAAAGTGGGTGGYCTGAGCAGCCTGAGGGCAGCAGAAYTGTGGATGTGCTGCTGGAAGTCCAACACACAAGTAAGATCTACAGGCTGTCTCCTGGTTTGCTCCATGGCTGGGCTCTGAGGCTTTAAACCAAGCTAAATTCAAGAGGAAATTAAATCTCTCAGAAGCCTTGCAGGGCAGAAACTGGAAGGGGTTTTTTGTGAAAAAAAGTAGGAGGAAATCTGGCACATTTGCAATTTTTGCATGTTACTGGAGTATTCAAGTGTGACCTAAAAATTTSTATCTGACCCAGAGGAAGTTCTTTACATTGGCTTCACAATTATTGATGCCTGTAGTTAAGCAGAGTTAGGATTTTCTATTCAGMATCATTTTTCCTTGCACCTAAATCTCTCTCAGAGTAACAACGGAAAATTCCAAATGGGATGTTTAGTTTTGGACGTTGGTTGACTTTTTTTTTTATCTTGAGAAAAGCAGCTGAACTGTTTTATTGGAAAGAAGTCTGGTGAAACCATGCTTTTTGCATGTAAACATTTGGGACAGTCTTATCTAAAACTTTCCTGCTCTGAARCAGAGACTGAATTTTTAGCAGAGGGACAAATCGCGCAGAAGGAAAATCCTGTTGCCATATCATTAAACTATTCAAATCTGGCCGCATTTGAGGCTCTGGAAATATTTGCTCAGTTAGGAACCCTCTAGAATTTCATAGGTAATTTCTCAGCTCACTGCCCTGTGCCCTCCCAGCTCCCTCAGCCTGAGTGGACGTTGCCTGCAGAGCCTCTTGCCCACGCTCGAGCAATCCCAGCGCCGCCGGAGCTCGGCGTGCTCTTCCAGGCAGCTGCTCCTTGGAGAAGACAAATTCTCCTGTCAATGACCCTTCACAGCTGGATGGAAAGCAGTCAGTTCACCTTTTCTCTACAATTACCACTTCCACCCTGCCCAAGGGGAAAGGGGTCAAAGGCATTCTGGGTTGGGGTGCAGAGTTGAATTGTATATATAAGTGTTTTAAATATATGTATGTTGCTATTGTATTAGGGATGGCTGAATGAAGTGACAGGACTCYCATGTTGTCAGAAGGCAATTGTGAAGTTYATTAAACATCACATTCTTTTATAGAATGTTCTGAGGAAAGCTGGACCTGATTTGTCYTCAATCAGCACCCCTCACATCATTGGCTAATTAGGAGCAACACCCTTCTTGTAAACATCTTACAAGTTCAAAACAACAGCTGCAAAGATTAAGAGTTATTTTAATTCTTTTTCTGACTTTTCTCAAAAATCCCCAGAGCAATGCCTGGGGAAGTTTATCTGACTTTCTTTCTGACCAGACTGTCAGCAACCACATATATATGCAAGTAATTTTTTATATATATACATTTAACATRTACTATGCACACATACATATAAATACTTTTGAGAGCTCCATTAAAAGACAYTATGTCAAAAAAAATTATCAGGGTTGTAAAAATCGATTTCTCCAAAAATAAAAATGTCAAAATGAGAACTGCACTTGGACATTTCTTTAGCTCCCATAGACCTAGAGCTCCTGATGCAACTTCTATGTACCTGACTGTATTAATTTTTAAAGACAGGAGTTCAGAATTGTGAATTCAAGCATGGACAGACAGGGTTTGATTTGCAAACAAGCAAACATTCACCTCTGTAACTGAGACCAGCAGAAAATGCAGTTTGAACATATAGCATGCTACTGAAGACACATTACTTTGCAAAAACTAAATGTGAGTAATTTCAAACTGGATTTACAGCATTAACACTCCCTTTTAATCCATGTTCTAGGTCATAGTCACAYAAGGGCCAACACTTGCAGGGGCGTCATGCTAATTAATTTAGCCACAACACTGAAAGCATGATGCAAAACCACTAGAAGGCTATTTATTTGATTTGTTGATGCAAGGCTTCAGTAGCACTCAGTAAATAACCAAAGAAAAAGGACTAAAATAAATACTGACCAAGTACTTATTGAGTAGGTACTCTGTATGCTGAGCAAAGCAAAGCTTATCTGGAACTAGGAAAGGGGTGATTTAAAGTTTTACAGGTGACTTTGATCCTGGGATTTCTAAGTGCTTGACTTACTTGACTTTGAGCTTTTTTTTCCCCCTTAATATTAGTATTGGTTTGGCAAGGTCAGTTTTATGTAAATTGGACTAATTTAATGATACTGRGTGGAATTCAGACTGGAATGTAGAAAGCCCCCTACAACTCAGATGAAATTTAAAGGGTTCCTTGTTGTAATTAAAGGTGTGCTGAATTGATATAGAGGAAAATCTGTCTGGAGGGAGCATAATGACCGCCCTTGTAATGAGTCACTCCAGGCAGAGAAATGCTCAGACCCATAATGGCAAAGTCACCTGCCCACACAGGCAAAAGAGTAAGAAAGGCAACCATATATGCATTTGACATTTSCATTTCCTTGATGATTTCTGTTCTGTCAGCAAACAGAGCTCCAAGTATCATCATCCCTCAGAAATAATCGGAACCATTGCCACTTCTAGAAAAAACTCCAAAATTCAGATTCTGTCTTTCAGGATGAAAAATCTGTGCAAAAGGTGTGGGGTTCCCTTGGTGGGTAACATTTGCCTAAGCATCTCCTACCATACACAGAGGGAGACTGTAGAATATGTCCAGCTGAAGCATGCACAGCAGCTGCCATTCAAAGCACAGAGTCCAAATGGATTTAGTCATCTTGCAGGGTTTGCTCAGATAGAAATCTGAGCATTGAATTTCTTGAAGAGAAAATTCCAGGTCTCCCTATGTTCTGTTTTTTGGTGCCCAAATCATCTTTCTGGGGCTGCCTGGGGCATCAGTTTGTCCATGATAATASAGACTAATGATAAGTGAAATTTCCCTGTTCTGCTGGGTGCCAAGCAGGAGGAGAAGGAAACTCCTGTGTTTGTAGGAGCAGGCACCTGCCCCTTTTCAGATTCTCCAACAGACCCCTGAGTGCATCTCTCAGGTGCTCCCCTGAAGTGGWTTGTGTTTGACACCAGCTCCCAGGGCCTCTCTGATATGGGTCTCTAAATCATATCCCCTTGGCTGGTAATTGCTGCTGCAGCCTGCCAGACCTCTCTCCAACAGAGTTTTTTCTTGTGGAAGACAAGAAGCACTACTAAAAGGCTGTGATGCAGAAAACAAATTCTTCAAAACAATGCGTGATTTATTTTGTCAAAAGGTGTGCAGCACTCAGAGAAATGGAGTTAAAATGGCAGAGCCCAAGGCAATACTGTTGCTGCTTGGCATCACCATCAGCCTCCAGGGAGATGTGATTTAACCCCGATGTCCCCTGCTCCCTCAGGCACCTTGTCACAGCTGCCCCAGCCCGTGGCTCTCAATCACCTCCAGCAGCCTGTGGCAGCTGCCTGCTCCTCTCCCCACCAGGTTACAACACTCCAGCCTTGTTCCCCATCAGGGTCTCCTTGCCTCCTCCTGCTCTTTCTCAGCAAGACAGCCCTGCTGCTGCTATTAAAACTCTGCAGCTGCAGCTCATGGATATAAATATGACCACTCTGTTCGAGTACTTCTGAAGTGCTCTTTTTTAGCTCCTTATTTTGCTTTTCTTGCCTGTTTTTTTCCTTCTTCTTTGTTCCTCTATCTCCCTCTTACATATTTCRCTTCACATGATGGAACTCACTCCACAGAACCAGACAGACCCTATAATGATTGAAAATAATTCCAAGATAGAGGAATGGAAGTACTGAGCAGAAAGAGAAGACCTTGAATTTATACCTGCTCCCAGAAAAGCATCAAAAGCAAATCCCAATAAGTGTAAAGCCCTTGCATTCAGCCCAGGGCTATTTCCATCCSTCCTGACCCCATAGCTGGAAGTCATGAACTTTATTACCCACTCTGAGATATCTTCTTCTCWCTCTTCCTCCAGGATACAGAATTCCACACAGAAACTAGATTTAAATGTATACTTTAAGCAAAGACATCCATCTTCTCCTTCTTCYGTGGTATTCACCCTACTGCAACTTTCCTCAGGAGCCCTATGGAAATGCCATTTTCTCTTCCACAGAAACCTGTAACTGTGTTGTTCAAGAGTTACTGGTCATGAAATGACATGGCTAAAGATCATGAAAGGAATTACTTTAATGTCTACACCTCGTCTACACTTGGATTTTCAGATTCAGCATTTAGTGATATTTGCTCCTGTATTAGCCAAGTCTTATCTTACAAAGTAATTTTCACTTTCTCACAACCCAGGGGAGTGGAGTTAACAGAGACTAAATGAAATGCCATGGCATTTTTTCCATCTTTCTCAAATGCTGGGGGTGTGAAAGTCCAGAGAACRAGCCATAAACAGCAAAATCACACAGTAGGTGGGAAAAAATGAGGAGGAGGGAGTGACTGGGTGAACCCTCCATGGCTGATTGAACAGGACAGCACATTTGAACGAAATTAAATTTCAGTGTTGAAATTATGTTGCAGCAGTGACGATCAGAGGAAAATATTGATAGCAATAAAACGAAATTCTAAAGAAAGTGGCGCTACATCAGAAGACAGCACGTTGACACGATTTATGTTAATTTCTTCAGGTTTCATCCCCATCTGCATTAATGTTGACACCTCATGTAACCAAGCAAATAACTCTCAAAGAGCCAGGGAGGGAAAGTAAATGATTGCAGCTGCCATTAGGCTCCTATATATTGTAGTAAGCAAATGCACCAACTCATTATGACCTTGATCTAACAAGCCCAGGAGATGGCTCATCGAGCACTACATTTTTAAACATTATTTCATGGAGAATKTGTATAAAAAAGTTACATTTCTCTTACCAGGTTTCAATTATAACAAGAAAAAAACAATGGCAGAGAAGAGAGGGAAAGTAAAAGCGAGGGCACAGAAGGAAATCAGAGGCAAGTGACTCACAAGCAATAAACAAACCTCTCTCTCTACAGTCAGGTGTGTTTTCAAAACTGTTTAATGGGTCACAGATATCAGGGGACASTTACTTGGGTCACCTTAGCATTATGTTAGCAAGCATCCTCACCAATTCCATCAATGCAGAACCTGACTCTGTAAGCAGACTCTCAGGCATGAAAATAACTTTAAATAAATTGCWGCAGAGTCCTGTTGCCCTGTAATTCAGTCACTCTTGTGAAGCTTCTTGCAGGGGCTCTTTCCACTGGGAATGAGGACACACTGAGTCATAAACTCTTATTTATTCAAAGCAGTGAGGGCYTGATTTGGGCAACTGAAGTCAATAGAAAAATTCCCACTTACTTCAATGAAYGTTGAATCCTCTGCTAAGTTCTCAACAGGTGTTTGCCTTGGCTTTACTTCAGCTGTTGTCCCCTCTCCTTCAGGTGCAGTTGCCATTTGGTCAAATTAACTGCTGTCAGATTCAGGAGATAAATGGGATTTTGGATCTGGCTGTGTGGCTGCCCCTGTTACATTTTCATTTTGTAAACCTGCCGCTCCTGTTTTAATTTGAAAATTACTTTGTTACACTTAAATTGCTTTCAAAGGCAGTCTGTCCAGGCAAGCAGATGCACTAATGAGGGTTCTTTATCTTTAAAATGTGCAAGGAGTAATTTCCTTTTTTCATTTAATTTAAAAAATATTTTGTTCTGTTATTTTTTGGTTCACATTTAATTCTAGMAAGAAGGAACAGAAACATAAGATGCTTTGTTGTAATCCTTAATGGATTAGCAGTATTGATCAAAGCTTTGGGTGCTGATGTGAATTTGTCACTTAATCTTATAGGCATGTTTATCTATTTACCAAGAATTCAGAGTGCCAGGCTAGCAGTGCTCAAGGCCAAGGGCCAGTCCATCTGCTTCCAWAGCTGGATACACTTGCTGAGGAAAAGAAATAAATGGTCAAATGATGCATCTTTGTGTAGTAGGGTGGGGATTGCTGTTTCTTTTGCTAACTCACAATTTCCCTTAACTTTATCTAAACAGGGCAGTTTCATCAAGAATGGAGCAAAGCAAGGCAACATTCTGTATTAAATTAGGTAGTAACCTGTGCAGTGCATGTTAATGGGAAGAAAAGCTGCATCGCTGGGATTTCTTTCTTTTTTAATTAGATACAATCAGTTTGACAAAAGGACATTGAGTGGTCTTGATTTTCATTTCAGAGAGATGTGATCATACTTACAATATATTTGTATGGCAATTTTTAAAAATGCCATATTAGAATATTAAATTAACTCTTTAGATATACCATATTGGTGAATTAAATCTGAAGTGACCTTGAAGAAATAAAAGTCTCAGATTTTAAAAGGAGAAGTTTTTAGAGGAGAACAATAGGAGGTGGAAGAGGACTCATCCCAGCACTTGTGGGGCTGAGCAGGCTGGGGTGGGGAATTGGGCCAGTGTGGCTGCCAGCTGCACAAAGAGGGCAGAGAGGACTTACTGTGGTGCCAGGGAAAGAGAATCCAGGATGGAAATGAAGTCAGGAAAACAGAAAAACACTGTTYATGCAATACATGTTGAGAGGTCCAACACTTGTAGTCATGTGTCAGAAAAGGTACAGTAAAAGCAYTGCAGCACTGTGAGAACCAGTGCTGTAATGAAAACCAGTGCTGCAAAGGCACTGAGCTGCCAAACGGGCCAGCCAGGGTGCAAAGCGCCACTGTGAACCACGGCTCCCTATAATCCCACGTGATGGGCAACCAYCTTCCATGGGGTGTGTTTTAGCAGACTGCAACCCGAACCCAGATACAGGGCTGCYTTTCCATCCTCCAGATCTTCATGTAATATTTGCCCCAGCAAACTAAAATTCATGGTATTTTGGATTTTAGTATTTGCATCTAATAACCCTAATCTCTTTGATCTTTCTTGCTGCCTGGCTCCTGGTTCCTAATTCCTACCACCAACTCCAGTCTCAACCTGTACTTTCTGCCAGTCCTGCTCCTRTACCTGAACTGGATGCTGCTACTTATTCATAGCAACTTCCAGCTAAACTGACCTTCTCCTGCAGACTCGGGAGGCTCTAACATTTTTTAGCATTGGCACAGCTTAAATGTGTCAGCTGGGGCCAATTCTGTTTCCATATGCTTGAAGTTTTTCTTCTGTGGATATAATGGTTACTCTGGTTATAAATGGTTACAGTGGTTCTGTGGTCATGAAGGTTATACTTTAATCTAAAAGACTTTCTGCTCTTTTCCTACTCAGAACAATTGCACACATTTCAAAAGCTGCAGATGATAACTACAAAAGCCTGGCAGCACTGACTGGAGAGTTTTTCTGAAGTATTGATATGAGCCACTCTCATCAGTGACTTTGTAAGAAGAACATTAACCCTGATCTTCAGGAGCCACCTTCAGCTGTATCAAAAGTATCCCACTAAAACAGACCTCCAGGTCCTTCAGGATATCCTCAACCCAGCTGTACCCTCTTATCACTTTGGGTTTAGGGAAAACGTGCTTATGCTGTAAATAATTTTTTTGCATCTCTGTTTGCAAGTTTGGAAATGAGACTTCTGCAATTTATGYTTCTATCAGTGTATTCTTCCATGTACCAACACCTTAATTTTCTCTATTGAAGATATATCCCCATAAAACTCCAGCAAGCTGCAATGACACAGCTTAGCAAAGTTTCTTAGTGGCACATAATTCACAACCTTTTCCTCCACCTGCTCCAGGCTGGGCAGAGTCTCAAGCACAGACAGAATCAGAAGATCTATAGAAGGTCTATAAAGGACATTATCCCTGGAAGGAGACACTGGATTTATAACCTATTCTCTCTGGGCTAATGCTTTAATGCAAGTAAAGGCCTACAGCTATAAACATTCTGCCAACACTACAATGAGAGTGACACCCRCTAGAAATTGAGCATTCTTGTTTGATAAAATCATTGCTCGTATTTTTTTACCAGAATAATTCCAAATACCATAGAATCATAAGATGGCCTGATTTTGAAGGGACATTAAAGAYCATCTGGTYCCAACMCTCCTGCTTTGGGCAGGGGCATCTTCCACCCAACCTGGTTGCCCAGAGAACCATCCAACTTGGCCTTGAACATTTTCAGTGATGGGACACCCACAGCTTCTCTGGATAACCTGTCCAGTGTCTCACCACCCTCACAGTAAGGAATTTTTCTTTTAATATCTAATCTAAATCTGCTCTCAGTTTGAAGCCATYCCCCCTGTCCCATCACTACAGGCAAGATAAGTCTCTCCATGGCTCTTGTAAGCTTCTTTTATGTACTGGAAAGATCATGGAGAAAAAAATCAAATTCTTGTCCTGTGAGTTATCTTTCCTCTGGTTTGAACAGAGGAAAAAGTCACAAAAAAACCCCTACCCTGTATGTTCTGACCTGAAACAACAAAAAACCATCAAATGGCCCTGCAGAATGGAAGCCCATGCGTTGAGCTGGATGCACATGGAACCAGGTGCAAAGACCCTTTGCCTGATGCTCACACACGCACTGCACTTGATGCTTTACCATTTTTTCCCCATCTGGAGGAGACTCAGGTAGCCTACAGAGCTGTCCCATTTCTGCATAAGCAGAAGAGGCTGTCTATAAGAAATGTAAGCCATTAAAAAGATGCTGAGGAAACTTTAGAAATGGAGCTGTTGTCAGCAGAGATTAAATTGTATACCAACAGCACGACATTTATGCACTGCTACTTAAACTGTGACAAATGGTTGCAAACATGATAGTTTCAAGATCTTTAATCTAAATGAATGGTGCTTTTAGCCTACCTCTGACTGGAATTCATTTTGGAAATAAAGAAGCATTTCCTACTCATCTGTGTACAGAACTGCACCAGCGATGACTGAAAGGGCAGCMGTTGCAGCTCCTGACAGAACTGTGGAGCACTGAAAGGACTGGAACAGGCTCTCTCTATGTATTTATTCCCTTTTGAGTCCCAAGCAATGTCTGCAATGTAAATTAAGATTTTACCTACCTGCCAACSTTAGAGAAATTGTTTTCAAGGAGTTTTTTTCTCCTCTTTCATTTTTCTTGTTACAACAACACGCATAATGCAAGCTCGCACAAGACAGCAAAGATCACATTAAACTGTGATTTTTTAAATTGCAAATATCTCAAATAGCACTTTGTTCAAAAATAATTTCCATCATTATCAGTTTAAATGTAATATTAACTGCTGGAGAAAACTGATGGCATAGGAAGTTTATCCTACTTGCACTGAATTTATTCCTCAAACACTCAGCTGAAGGAATTAAACACACGATTCTTACAAACAAGCATTTACAAAGTGATTACTTTAGTTTTTATAGTCTTRTAATACAATATTTATAAAATAATATCATTTAAAATATTCCAAGGTGTTCTTCAGTTGATAGCACAAGAGAAAAATGACTCTTTTATCATTCCCCCACTAGCTACCCCATCTCAATCCTGGTTCTCAATCAGAGAATTGACTGTACCCCTTAGAGATTATGGAATTAAAGAAAAAGAAAGAAAAAGGTAGGAAAAAAGAATCAGGAGGAGATGTCAGGTGAAAAACATTTCTTCAAAATGAAACAACTCATCACAATGACAAAAAATATGACTTTGGCATACAACCAGGTGACCAGATTCTGATGCTTGCGGGACATTTTCAGCCCCCTTGCACAACTGCAACATTGCAGCTGCAGGGTGACCTGGGGTGGTGAACTGGGCGACACCCTGAAGTTTCCACCAGCATCTTTTACAGCCTCTATATTTAAAAAAAAAAGAAAAAAAGAAAAAAAAACAACAAAACCAAAAAAAAACTACAATAAAAACAATCTTCCCCGCTCAGGTTTTTTCAGGGGAAAATAAAATCTTTGCTCAGAAGAAATCCTCCTGATGAAATACTTAACTCGGAGCAAGGTTAAAGCTGAGGCTGTGCGAAGAGCAGGAACGCAGTGCCATCTCGTGGTACCCGCGCCGGGAGCCGGGGATGAAGCGCATCCCGGCCATCGTCATCCTCTGCGCACAGACMCCGGCAAAAGCAAGTCCCGCCAGCTTGAGAAGCTGTAAAAATTTCCCGAAGGACGTACATCTGAGCAAGTAAGATGAAAGACCTTTAAAAGCCATCTGATGCAGAGATCAGGGTGATTTTTGGCTGCGTTGCCTCGGGGAGGGAGGTTTCTGTACTGGGGGGTTTCCAGCCCGCTGCAGAAACCAGGGGCGGCACGGCGGCAGCTTGGGCAGGGAGAGCTGGCCTGGCCCCGATGTAGCAGCGCCATCAGCCTCCAAAAACCCCCTTAGGACATCAGAGCAGGGGTTTGGGGCAGATGGATGCTCGCAGGGGTGCCCGGTGAGTGACCCCGGCCAGGCGCGGGCAGCGCTCCGCAGCACAGCCCGCAGCCCCGGAGGGAAATCGCCTGGCTGGAGCTCAGGATCACCCTCTCATTCYTTCATATCAGTGTCTGTTATTTCARTGCATTAGAGCTGAGATATTCAAAGCTGCCTGAGGGTTTGGAGAATTAGATTCAAAATGTTCTAGGCAATTCTGAATATTCCTAAGAGAGTGATTTTACAATGCTATGAGTCTGATCCTTCAATCCCTCCTTGTGTAAGGAGCACTTACTTAGAGAAATAGTTTAAGTAGTATTGTCTTAGAGCCAAATTTTGACATTTAGCTGCTGGCCATGCCGGTAGCACATTTTTTTTCATGCTCTCCAATCTACAAGTAAACTCAGAGTGAGCAAAATCTGCCATCTTGCCTTTGGGCAAGGTGCACTCCTGGACATGCACCAAGAGAAAAGAGCCCATAATTCAGACATTATGTAATGATGAGAGACAAATTCAGCACATGGAAGTGGAAAATATGTTCCTTACGTGCTGTGTTCAAGGTGGGGAAGACTTTAGTTATTTTGCAGAAAAATATGTCTTGMTTTGCTTGTGTTGTGTGTTTCTGCTGAGCTTAAATCCAGCAAAGGCAAAGAAGAATGGGCCCACACATTGTACCAGGATGGATCCACCCTTAATGAAAAGATGCAGCAGAGAAGTGGAAGGCCAAAACCAGAGCCCTGCTGAAGATACAGAAACCAGCTGGGAGCATTTTAAGGGCCCCAGGACAGGCAAAGGCTGTGTGGAGAGGAGTCAGACTGATGAGTGATGTCAGTCAGATCGATGGAGCAAAGGCAGAGCAAGCTTAGCTCCAGCTTTAGAGGGATGTCAGGGACAAACAGGACCTATGGAAAGTGTGCAGTTCAGGGAGGGGTGAGGTGAGTTAGGCTTTTTGCATGGATTCTCAGGGGAAAGAACATATGCAAGCAGCTTGCTTGTGTGCCAGTGTCTGGCAGTCCACTCAGTGGTTTTTAAACCTTTGAGCTAGTTTAACCAAGCCCAGYAGAGACTCAGAGGCCCTGGATCCCTTACACAGTTTATCAGTACAAACACTTAGCCACAATAAACTTCACACCCCTGTCAGGAAAAAACTGCAGCATGAATCAGAGCTCAGTCATAACCCAACTCCAAAACAAGCACAAAATCACAAGAATCCAGGACTTCTGCATTTTGCAGGACTAATGCTTCCTCTAACACATTTCTCTCCATCTCTACATTTAGTGGCTGTTTTTCCTTCCCAAAGCATTTAAATTATTACATCTCAGGTGGCAAAAAGGAGATGGGGTGGAATGCTGATTTGATTTAAAAACAGGATGAGCAGTGGGATTTCATTTGGAAAGGAGCACAGAGATAGACCCATTTTTTTGAGAGAAACAGCCAGGAGAAAATGAAAAAGAGGTCATAGCTCAMCCTGAAAACATTATGCCTGAGAAAAAGTCTGGCCCAAGTAAAGAGTGGAAGTAAATATTCTCCATTCATGTCTAAAATAGCACTTCCAGGCAATTTACTCTCTATCCACTGCATCAGAATGGATATTCACACCCCACAAAGTAACCTTGACCAAGGTGTAAAAAATGCTGTGTGTAAGAAGCTGGCCTGAGTTTCTAAAATGCCCTGAGTRTCTGATTTGATCCTGGGAAGGGTTATGAACTGAGGACAAGCTGAGGTTTTTCCACTTCACTCCCAGCTGGTAATTGCACTCATCATTCCTACTGTATGCAGGAGACCATGGCATACTGTGTGAGGAAATATTTTGTTATGCAGGATAGAGATGAAGAGCATGGACAATACCAGCAAAAGCCTGGCAGGGACTTCAGCATCACAAAACTCAAACTAATAACTATGGAGAGCTCAGATCTGTGTTACCCTTTATTGAATTCACTAAAGCTTGGAGGGTCAGAGGTTTGGTTACCCATGTCTRCTGCAGATTCAGTTCTCTAACACAGTCACTGGATTTCAGTATCTTTTCTTATGTCTGTGTCTTTTAAAGTCTTCTCTTTAGTGTTTGATGTTTCCCAAAATACACATAGATGAGCATCAGAGGATTTTTGTGCAATACATTTGGCAAACCCCAAAATGCTGAGTTAGAAAAGTACACTGCAGCAATAAAAAGAAAATAATAGAAAAAACAGAATGKTTTGGGTTGGAAAAGATCTTAAAGCTCATCCTGCCCCACTCCCTGCCACAGGCAGGGACATCTTCCACTAGACCAGGGTGCTCCAAGCCCCATCCAGCCTGGTCTTGAATGATTCCAGGGATGGGGCAGCCTCAGCTTCTCTGGGCAACCTGTGCCAGGGCCTCCCCACCCTCACAGGGAAGAATTTCTTCCTAAAGAATTGCTTCYTATTAATCCCTTCAAAGTCTTTGATGAAAACCTGAGATTTGTGCATTTTCTTCAATAAACTTTGATGTTTCAAATGTACTATTCAAATTACTCCTCAAAAATTATTTAAACATATTTGGACCAGTAACTTGACACCTATTATCAACTGATAAGTATGTAACAGCATGTCATTTTATTATAAACATTTCCAGGTCTTGCAGAAAGCAAAATATGAACTCAAGTAAGGATGGTTTCAGTCCTGCTGATCAAAAGCTACCTCAGTTAGTGGCACATAGCACCTGGACATCTGGTGACTTGCAAGTCTTGGTCTGGTTTATGAGCAAGAAAGTAACCCTGATTCATTACAGGCTGGGAAAGGGWTTGGACACAGCCATGTCCCAAAAGGGATATTAAATAAATATCCTACACCCAAATATTATGCTCAATTTCATTACATTTTAGCACTTRCAGCTTTTTATTTGTAACTGGGCATTTGCTCCCCTGTCATCACCCAGCTCCTGCCTCATGAGCAGGTCCTGCTTTTCAGCTGCACCTCRCCCGTGTGTGATGGAGAGATCTGTGCTGTCATTTGTGCTCCTTTGAAACTGTGAATGTTGTCAAGGCTTCATCTGAGTGTTGTGGCAGCACCCAAAGGTCCAGTCTGGTCACCATTACACTAAGTATAGTCCTTGCCTCTGAGGAGCTGTTTCACAATGAATAATTTAGCTGACAAACTTAGTCTGCTTGAGAAATACCCATGAGCAGATTTCAATTTCTTCAGCCACAATCATTAGTCAAAATATGCTGGAATAAAGATGGGGTGAAAGAGGTTGAGGGAAAGAAAGATGAGGAGAAAAACAAAGGGGATCATACCTGTGTTTCTGGATATCACAGCATGACTTCAGGCTCCTAGTTTCTATTCCTCATGTCCAATGAGTGAAATTAATTTGGGCAGAAGAGGGAGAAAAAAAGTCTCTTCATTCTATAAAACTAGGCTAGATTAGAACTAAAGCACTAATATAAAATTCAATGCCTTCCTTTCCAAGTACAAGATTGTCCTTTTTAATCATGTTTCTTCTGTGATGCAGAGGCACCAGAGTGCCTATAAGGAGAGGAGGAATATCCCCCTTGCTCCCCAGCCCAGGTGCAGAATTGTGCAGCAGAAATCCCCCATTCCAYGCATCCAGGGGTGTGACACAAATCCCACTGGGCCAGCCACAAGCTGGGAGCAGCTTGCACTGGACATGGGCTCCCCACAGCCAGGTGCTCCTGCACCCTGCCTGAGGGTGGCCACTCTCCTCTGCTGGCACAGAGTGCACCCCCCCAAGTGCTGTTCATGCAGAGAGCCCCAGCTGAGRGGCTGTGGGGGACTGGAAGAGGGAGAAATTACCCCTGACAGCAGATATTAGTCCTGGACTGGATCAGACTGCAGGAAGAAACAGAGTAGGGCCAACAGGCACTGCAGCACCTACCACGAGCTGCTGCACTTCCCGAGTTCACATAATGTTTTCCAAACACATGGGATGTGTCACACTGCATCCAGGRCTAACATATCTAAAGCAAAATTCCTGCTTCCCCCACAAAACACAAGCAGAACTAAAATAAGAGGCTAATTCTGAGCTCATTCCATGCCTGCCAGAGTGATTATAACCAACTGCAACCAACCTACTGCAGAATTACACTGATATACTTACACAACAATATTGCACCAAACATAAAAATGTTTAATATCTGATCTATCCTTTATCAGGTGGCTTAACTGCTGCTGGTTTATGGCCTTGAGGTATAYATCTTTTTTCCCAAGACTAATATCTGACTTGCAATCTCAACTTCTCTAAGAAAGGAAAAGAAACAAAATTGTATTTTACAGTTAACTAGTAATTACTCTTTTCTTTTTTCCAAGTAAAATAAAGCATTTCTTTGATCAGAATTGAGCATGTAGCACTTATGGTGTTGTATAAGTGGCTGAGAACTGGATCCCTGACATAATAATTAGATGCCATTTTTAAGACTGAACACTGAAGTACAGAATCCACCTTCCCTTTAGTCCTTCAACATAGCATAGCAATTTTGAACTTTTTTTAAAAAAACTCTCCCYACTCCCTTCCTTCTCTTCAGCAAGTTTGGCAGTCTGATTACTGCCACAGAAAGCAGCATGTGTGAGCTCTGTGCTATATTAGCAGAAAATTTTGACAAGCTCTTTCTTTTATTTTTCTGAACGTGGGAGAGGGATGTTTGTGACAGTGCTTATACATGGGAGGTTAATAGAGAACACCAGGCACAGTGATCAGTCAGAACTAAGTCAGTTCATGCTGTAAATGTCCCTTTTGGAGAGATGCTGTTTGGGGTACCTAATTGCTCAGGATTTTCTAGAAGGAAGATGATCAGCCCAAGTACCTCCCAGGCAGGCAGCAGCGAGCCCACTAAGGACACACAACTCAGTGTGGAGCTGCTTCAAAGACAGCAGAGATAACTAGACAGATCTGCCTTGGAGGCAGGTTATCAACAAAGGGCTGTCTCCCAGACAAGTACCTGTTCTTGTCTGCCTGGAAAGTGAGTTATGAGCCTTTGTACAGCACCTTTCAGGCAAGCAACTTATTCAGGTCTGCCTGGAAGGCAGGTCAGCATGCAGATATGTGCCTAACAGGCGCAGAACTGTGCAAGTCTGCCTCTCCRCACCTTCAAAGATCCCAAGACAAGTCAAGAGTTTCATTTTAATGATCTCAGCAGAAAGCCATTATTTCCTGTATGAAATAATTTTCAATATAGTTGATGGATATGTCAAACTGAAGTTTCTTTAACCACACTTTCTTAATGCCAGACACAAGAGCAGAATTCCTTTTTACAAGGTTCTGATGGGACTCTTTATGTAAAGGAAATGTTGTTTTATAAGACTTGGCAGTGGGTTACTACAGAGAGCAAAGTGTCCAAAATAACCAGCAAGTACAAGTGGAAAAATGAGAACTGACAATAGACACACCAAAAAATTTTATGTACTCTACCCATACAAACACATCTCCCTGTAAGTAACATCAATGATTGCAGTGGAGGTTTAGATGGAATTGACAAAAGCAATAAATGAATTTAAATGCCATTCATTTCAAAAGGATTCAAATTTTTAAAAATCTCCATTCTGGAAGGGCTTTAGTAAAGCCATAATTTTAATCACTTAACTAGAGAGTTTTTAATGAAGATGCAGGGCTTACTGTGCACATACAGAGGTGTGGTGCTGTGTGTTTGTGAATCCAGGCAGCTTCCTTCAGGCACACTCAATTCMGAACCTCAAGTTTCCTTGTCTCCTATATGATCTGCATTTTCACTGTGCCCATGAAAGCTGAGACCACACACAAACCAAGTTCTGGGACCATGTGTAAAGCACTTTGGCCGTGTGTGCTGGCCCAGAGTGAAGCAGGAGCCTTGGGCAGAGTGGTGAGGGGCAGCCTGCAGTGGGCAAGGACAGCCTGTGACATGAGCCAGTGTTTCCAGCAAGGAAAGGCTGTATATCTCTGGGAAAGATCCATCAGCAGCACTGGGAGGGAGGAGCACTGGTTTGGACMGTGGGCTGTGGTCAATTCCAGCCAAGGGGACCCCACAAGGCAGCTTGGAAACTCTGTTTTAAACTAAAGAGAAGCCCAAAAAGAAGAGTTCTACAAGACTCCAAACTGTGCTGCAAGGTCAGCCCACAGAAAATYGGGCAGATTTCAGGGAGATAGCAGAGCATGTGCAGAAAACACAAGGCAAACAGCTCTTGTTGAAACTAAACCAAAGAGTCTGGTTTAACTCAGAGCACCAATAAGCCACTTCATACCTGCACAATCTTTAAAGACTCAGGATGAGAGACCCTGCAGTTGTGTTTTGCAGGACCACCTGGTCTGCCAACTGTCAGCAGGAATCTTAATGAGCATTATTTATCTTTCCCAAGGGACATCCCCATAGGCACCCAAGGAAGGTCAAATAATCTTTGTAGTTGGTTTTCTGTGTGATCTTTTCAAGCTTGATCTTTGGTGTGCAGTCCCTAATATGTGTAAAAGACTTACCCTACATCAGGATCTGGATGAAGATTCTATAGGTATAAAACCATTTAAAAAAATAATTCCTATACTTACAATACACATGAGATTATTATGGTCTGCATAGATCCCTAATCTAACAAGCTTAGTCAGACTTACTTTACATGATGCTATCTACTCTGATAGAGCTAGAAATTCATTCCAAAAGCATAATACTGGCATTGTTCCATGTTTGTTTGGCATAACAGGATATTTTTCTAAGCTTTCAGACTGTAAAATCTTTGTTTGCTATAATTCACCTATTATTTATTAACCTGTATTAGTTCAGCTCCAAAGAGCAACTGAATACATCTTCACCAACAGCTGTGGATTTAGGYTTTCAAAACACTCTTTTCAATTACAGTGTTTTAGAGTCAATTCTGTTTTAAGTAGATAATTTCTTTGGTTTTATTTTTTCCAACTTGTGAAATTATCACATTAAAACTTTCAATTAGTGATTGATTAAAGGAACTTTTTAGAAAACTTTCCACATCCCTGTCTGGAGATAAAAGTGYCGACTGCCCCTGCCTCAAATATGAGTAAAAGGTCAGGGATGAGACAATTTTATTATAAACTGTAGATCACWTGGCCCTGAAAAGTTGGTTGTCTTCTTTACAAGACACACTTGAAACAGAAACAGCTTTATGTTTTTATACACATACATATATTCCATTTCAACTTGTCTGGCAAAAATTGAGAACATGAAGGAATTTACCTTTATGCAGCCGCTAATATCAATAAAATATTTCCAATGGCAGCTTAAAGCTTATTATTGTTCTGATGATGCCACCAGCTACCCTGGTGCAGGGTCAGATTAACTCAGCTGGTGGCAGTGGAGTCAGTTCTAACCTGAACCTGAGTGACTGAAATGGAATCTGTCCTTTAATCTAATTTGAACTAAGAAACCCTGACCAGAGATGTCTTTGCTAACAGAAATGCTCATGTGGAAGTGAAGCACTAAGGAGAACAAAGAGAAGTATCTAAAGAATGTCAGATTTTAAGTATCTTCATAGGAGGAGACTCTAGGAGCTGAGAAGAGGGACAGAGACCATACAAACAACTTCAGTTGCAGTGATATTGCAGAAGCTGTGGTAATTATACAATCAATTATATTTCTTTCATGGGCTTTGGGATATCTTTGGATTAGTCAGCTCTAAGCACTTTAAAGCTATTGTTGGAAATACATTCTTTAAACTACCTACAAAATCTTGTGCAGTATAGTGCTATTCATAAAAGGGTACTGTAAAAGTAGAAGTATGGGGTGAAAAAAGCTCTTTTTGGCAGATGTAGCTATGATTGGGAGGGGAAGATGGAACAAATCAAATTGCAATAAGGATTTTGAAGTGTCTGCAATAGTTGTTCCACACAACTGGATGATTCTACATCTCATGTTCCTGTTCATCATTACAGTATTACAGTAGCTGAGTTTTTATTTTTTATAACTAAAATTCAGTAGCATTTCTACAGCAGCATTCCACCTTTATTGAAAAAAAAAAGAAAAAAAAAAMCCAATCAAACACAAGTCTGTGTGAAAATTCAATGCCTATTTCATACTATACATTCTGCCTCTCAGTGACCTAGAAAGCTCCAGAAAAGCTGAATTTCCACCAGTGATCCAAGCTGCTAAGCCTGGATCAACAGACATTGAAAAACAGACCTAGCAAGCCTTAGTCCCTGAAAAGGCAAAAAACATGGGATGTGGGGTAGTAAAACATCACACAGGGTGACCATCCTGTGCCAGCATCTGGAGGTGGACAGAGAGCACGAGCTGTTGGTGCTTTGTCATGAGAAGTCTGAAGAGCACCACA
The DNA here is from genome assembly GCA_014549065.1 of Cardinalis cardinalis. Lineage (NCBI taxonomy): Eukaryota > Metazoa > Chordata > Aves > Passeriformes > Cardinalidae > Cardinalis > Cardinalis cardinalis. The sequence continues at coordinate 2,447,846 of JACDOX010000036.1, forward strand.
CCTTGCTGGGTGGTGCTCCCAGCCCCTTTTCCCCATAAATCCAAGCTGAACACACTCCTGCAGTGCCTGTTTGAGGCATGGATTCATGTTTGAGGAAACYACAGGAGGGTGGGAGAGCCCCTCCTGGCCAGGCAGGCAGCTACAGAGAGACCCAAGCTGTCACAGCTTCATCTAAGGCCTGGTTTGTCACCACCACAGGGGTCTCCAAATGGATTAGCAAAGGATCTCAGCTCCCAACCCATGCACAACAGCTGAATGTTCTAGACAACACCTTCCCAAASACTAACCAAGCTCTGTCAGGATGGATTTTAAAAGCAGTGAAATAAGGCAGTAGGCAAGGGAGGGCTCTGGCAGCTTTAATGAACAAAACAGACTCTGCAGAAACACTGCTTCCAAAACATTTTGTTTCCAAGGGCAGGTGTATTGTCCTTATATCACTTCAGCCTGACAGACAAAAGAACATGCCTTGTCATCTTTCTGCTAAATGCAACCACAATCAAAAATTACTTCTGAGGCAGGTAATAACAACTTTGAGAGTATTAGCACAATGTGTAAAACACCACTTAGACTTGGCAAGTTTAAATGGTTTTGAAATAGCAGGTGAATAATATATTTGGATTTGCCTCTGTGGGCAGCCRGAGCAGAGAAAATTACTGTAAGACAAATTTTTTGTCAAAAAACCTGAAGATAAACAACTCAGCTTCTTTTGTCAAGAGTAACAGAGTGGGTGTATAAATAAAAAGCAGTAGGCAGGATGTCTCTGGTGTTTAACAGGGCCTCTAGCACTCCACCACACAGAAAACTCATTAACACACCAGAGAATCGTGGCACAGATCAATTCAGATGAAGAACAGAGATTGCAAGTGAAGAGATTGCAAGTGAAGAGATAAGTGTCATGCTAAATCTGGCTGGCTGGAATATCAAGAAGGGACTTGTTAGGTCCCACATTAATCAACTACCAGCAGTGCAGGGCAGAGCTGCTCCTGCTCCTCCCCTGCCTGGGTACTTGCACTGCAGTAGCAGACTGACAGTTCAGAACGTGTGCAGGAGATTTATTACAATCTGGAAGGTTCACCATCCCACCTGACAGGATTTTAACACATGAAGCCTTAAGTCCACCTCTTGATCATCTCTCCTCATTTAACACGCGCTGKGCAAGGCCTCCTTCGCCAAAAAATTCTCTTGCACCATCCCATATTTTGACTGCTCYTCAATCTTTTCTCCTTAAAATCACTCCCACTCAAGAACCTGTATAGAGCAAAATGCTATTTGAAAGATTCTTCAATCAACAGGTATTTTATGGCAGTCACATGTATTAAAAATTGCAATAAAAATGACAACTCCATCACCCAGGTTTGTGAAGGACAGCAGTAGTTGTCACAGCCAGCCAAAGTCCAAGACAGACACATAACTGATAACTTTTTGTCAAATATATTATTTTCAGCTCTGTGGACATTTCCAGCCATCAACATCCTKTATTTGTTTCTCTTTGTAAGAGCTGGACTCTCCCTTCTGTCAAGTGTGATTGAAGTACAGCATGCAGTACCTGCCTTRTCAGGTGAGCACTGCAGAAGTGTCCTGGTTAATAAAACAGTTAATAACAGTGGTTTGGAAATCTGTAAGAGATCTGTGCTGCTTTTGCCTACAACACAGTTATATCTTCTCATAGGTGTGAGCAATATTGTATGCAGAAAYAAAAATACATGTGTATGTGTAACAGCTTTGATGGAGAAGGCAAACAGAGTACAATCCTTCAAAAAGCACAGCATGTGGCAARGAGCACCACGGAGTGAGGCAGGAAAATATGAACAGTTGGGGGAAAAAACCAAAAATTTTGTCCATAGGATACTGCCATATTTCTGCTCTTGAATAAACAAGTGTCTCATTGAAGTCAGTGTGACCTGCAGGCACAGAATGAGGCCACAAACATTCAAGTACTTCTTTTTAAARGCATTTTTTCCCTGAATGTCTTTTTTTTTTTTTTTAGCAAGTGAACAATTTTGTGTTATACTTCCTATTTAATGGAAATACATTTGGAAGGCTTCTTGGCTCTGACCAGAGACATTCAGCGCTGCTAATTTAGATTTGTTTCTTTTGTTATCCTCTAAATAACTTGCTCTTTTCATAGGTATAGCTTTTCCAAATTGCCTTCCTCTGAATTCTTCTTTTTTTTTTTTATTTCCTATTAACACTGTTCTTCAAAAAATAAAGGCAAATTAAAGAAATGCCAGCCACTAGACTGCAACTAATCAGTGAGATACTTCATATTTCCAGTCTTTTGAATACTGTTGAATGCTTCCTTACAATGGATATCAGATAACTTTCTCCACATAGCACRAAGGCAAATTTCAGGCAAAACCTTATCACTGCACATAAAATATTGCCCACTCTTCTGCTTTGCATTCATGCAGCCCCATTCTTGCTCACTGTTAGCAATTCAGCAAATTGTAGAATAACAGCAATACTGCACCTTCCTTGAGGAATATGCTCCCCCAGCACTTGCATAAATATTATCYCAATCAATAACCTAGTAATTAAAGTCACCAGCATTTTGGCCTTTTTGCAACACTCCTTRTCTAACCAAAAAAAAMCCCAAAAACCAAACCATTTCTTGCATTACTATTTCCAACTGCCTCGGAAACAGAACAAGAATTGTTCAGCCACCCCTTTGTCCTTAACCCCCAAATTAGCTATTGCTGCAAAGTCACTGAAAATCATTCTGGTTTTCTCTGCAGACACAGCATCRTTTTCTTCCTGAGTATTGCTTATTCCTTTTCTCATTCTTGGTTCATCAATAAGCCATAAATTCTGACTTTGAGAATACTAGTTTTAATTTTGTCTTGGGGTTCTTTTTGTTGAAGGGGGTTGRTTTTGTTTTGGTTCACCTTCAATAATTAACAAAAAAAAAAGAAAAAACAAAGAAACTGAGATGCTAAGGACARGAAAACACTGGTAAGCAAATGAGTGAGTCTGACAAAGAATCAATTGTCTCCACTGCTCAGCTACCAGAACACATCAAGGGTGAAATCCTGCCTCCATTAAAGTCAATGGGAGATTTGTCATGGACTTTGTCTGGTCAGGAATTTCATTCTAGAAATATTGGAGGTGACAAGAAAGGAAGAAGCCTGCATGGAGGACAGAGCAGGCATACCTGGAGACTTCAAAAAAGCAGCACTTCTAAGGATTGAAATTCAACTCCAGAACTTTCTAGATAATTTACTTTTTGAAAGGTTGAGCAGACAGAATATCCTACACTGAGAGAAGGATATGTTTATATTCACAAACTTCAGGAAAACTGCATGACTTTGAACACAGCTTTCCCCAGCATCTGATGATGAAGGGCCACATCCTGCTCTCATCCCAAAGGAATTCCTTTGGATCAGTAGCATGGCACACCCCGCCCATGCAGCCTTGCATTTCTTCAGCCTTTGCTAACACCTCAACCTCAAGCTAATTTTGCTACAGAAATCAAAAAAATCTCTAAAACGTCACCCAGTGGGAAATCGAAAGACTTTCCCTCTCTTTCTCCCAAGTAACATAAAGGAAAATCACATTAAACCAGTGTTGCTCATTAACAGGCCAAGGTAGGGTACTGCTGCAGAGGACTGACAGARGTGTTGGTCCATTTTTTCCTACAAGTTCTGCCCAAACAGAAAGTGCAACCAACACAAACCAGCACTTTGCCATCCCAGCAGAGGAATGCTCTGCAGAGATGTAGCCCTGCCAAAATCCAGCTTTTGGATTTTGAGAGGGCACGAGTCCCAGCCAAACATGCCTAAGCAGCTGCCTTCCCTTAGTGTGTGCACCCATGATTAGAGAGACATGGCTCTGCTAACCCAGCCCTGATTTGGGAAGAAGGATTCATATTTAGGTCACCACAAATAAGCTTCCAGGACCACAGAGAAAGAGTCATCTGARGCTGCTTAATCAGGTAGAGATGATTCATTTGAGTAAACCTGTGCCATGACCTTTCATGAGTCTCTGAGCTCAGACAGGATGTCAAATTTTTATGAAGAAAAGAGGTGCAATCAATTAGTGCTTATGATGACCTTTTAATAAGTAAATGATTGAGGCAGACACTCATTCTGAACAGAATGAGAAATTGGATTTGTATGTGTCTAGGGTTGCTTGGGGAAGGTGGTGAAATCCACCTCCGTGCTTGATCTATCACTCCAGCCAAAAGATRACTTCAAAGGAAGTTGTAGCCAGGTGGGGGTCAGCATCTTCTCCAAGGCCACTAGTGAAGGGASAAGAGGACAGAGCCTCCAGGTTCAGGCTGGGCATCAGGAAGATTTCATCACATGAAGAGCTGTCAAGAATTGGAAGGGGCTRCCCAGGGGAGTGGTGGAAAAGAAACAGCTGGACACGACATTCAGGTCTGTGGTTAATTGACAAAGTCATCATCACCTTGTCAGCCGGYCAAAGGTTGGAYTCGATGACCTCTGAGGTCTTTTCCAGCCTGAACGATCCTGTGCGTACATACMCACACACAGCTGGAACAGACACGGGATACGGGGGCGCAGAACGGGTAAAACCCGCAGGGGTTTGTGCGCCCCACGAAGATCCAAGGATCGGTCACCCCGCTGGATGCGGGAGCGCTGTTCCCGCGGGAGCCGCAGACGAGCCCCCCCGGCAGCGGGAGGAGGAGGAGGAGGAGGAGGAGCGGGGGGTTTCCGCGGAGCCGCTGCCGAGCCCGGCACCGCGACAGGTGCGGCGGCGGCGGCCCCCGGTCGAGAGCAGCCGCCAAGCGCGGCCGGCGGGACACGGGGCGAGCAGGGGCGATGCGGCACCTGCCGCGCATAAAAGTGATGGAGC